>JANHAO010027665.1:0-10793 GCA_026873985.1 Saraca asoca
ATATTGGAAGGCTATGAGTTAGGACAATCTGATCCAGAAAAGATTAATGTTTTAGATGCCATCAATTTTGTAGTCTCAGCTTGGACGATAAATGTTTAACAAGAGACAATAGCAAATTGTTTCCAACACTACAAAATTCGTTCAAAGGATGAAACAGCTTCAAAGAACTTAAATGAAGCAACTTCTAAAGAAGGCATTCATGAGCTTGAGAAAATGATTAATAATCTTAGTTACCATAATAAAATGGATGTCAATCAGCTGTTGGATTACCAGGGTGAAAATGATGAATGTTTAGAGGTTCAAAGCTTAGAAGAAATTATGGCTAGTGTCATTGAAAATCCTATTGAGGATGAAGCTGAGGATGATTCAGTACCTTTGGAACCAATTATGCGAAAGGAAGCACTCAGAACGGCAACAACTCTTCACAATTTTTTGTTACAATTCGAGAACACGACATCAGAGGTTTTGAATGCAATGAGAAAAGTTAAAGATGAAATCCACCTAGATTTAAATTTTATGAAAAAACAAACAACAATAGATTCATATTTTACTAAATTGTCCTAATTATGTTTATAATTTTAGAGAATTATTAATTTATGATATTGACAGGACTATAGATTTATATAAGGGTCTTCCCAAAAATTATTATCCTATTAATTTATCGAAATTACTAATTTTATAAACTGGCCCAAGTTAGGATCGGGAAAAAATATTATTTGAGGGAGGTTATTAATTTATCGAGTATTAATTTATAAAAGTTTAACTGTACCTTATACCTATTATATATATAGTATTAATTTATAGAGGTTTAACTATACCTTATACCTATTTTATATGTATATATATATATATATATATGTGATAACATATTATATCATAGGAGTGTTTTACATTAGAGTGAGATGAGCATATAAAAATACTTATCTCACACGATATATCTGTACACACACACATATGTGAGGTGTAAAGACATGAGCCAACAAGATACAACACCACTTCTCAAGACACGTGCCATGTCCCCACAACTCAAATAAATGACATTGCAAAATATTAATTATTTTCTTAAAATTTAAACGAGTGATAAAAATGATATATAAATTTTAAAATTCTTCATATTATCTTTTGAATTTAAAAAAAAATAAAACCATTTATGTTATTGTTAAAATTGATGGAGGTGGTGCACTTGAATTACTCATGATTCCTAAGATGACTTTTTAATCATAATTTCTTTCACACTCAGTCACTATTTATTGACAAAAAAAATGCAAAATTTATAGTAGAATTCTTTAAAAAAAATTGAAGAGGATCGAATATTTTGATGTTTGAAATTGCTTCTCAAATTTGAAGCAAGGATTTTAGATTATATTACACTGAGTTCCCATTACCTTGTATATTCTATAAAATTTTCTTCTTCTTTTTTTCTAAAATATTGGTTTTGTAAATGATATAAAACTTTCTAATTTTTGTTTGATACATTTGTTAAATCTCATTTTGTATTGTAGGTTAGATTTTTGGATTTGTGATTAAAATATTATTAGAATTTTTGTATTTGATGAAAATATAAGCATTTTGTTTTAATTCTTGAAACAAAATATAAACAAAGAAACTCATGTCATTGTGTTGGAAAAAGTGACAAAAATTAGTTTTTATTCATTTACCTTATGCTTGGTAGAGTAGAAAAAAATTTAAGAAAGAAAATAAGAAGAAAGAAAAAGGGAAGAAAGAAAATGAGAAGAAAAGAAAATGAAATTTCGTTGATTGATTAGGTAGAAAATAAAAAGAAAGAAAAGAGAAAGAAAATAGAGTTTTTTTTTTCAGCACGGTCATACTTATAATTTTTTTCATTTGTTCAGTACAGTTCATCTACATGTTCTGTAATTTTTTGTCTTCTTATTCCTCCTTTCATCACTCTTTCTTCTCACTCTATCCAGCTAGCTAGCACTCACTAGCCAGCCACATCGTTGGATCTAAGAAGAGTCCAGATCTGAGGGTTAGAATGCTCTCCAAACCCATTTGTCTTCCTCCCATAACATGGCTACTTTAGCTTTTTCAGCACTGCTTCTTTTGACCTTCACCGACTCTTCCAAGTATGCTTTCCAACTATTCCACACTCTTTCTCCTTTCACTGACTGAAACTGCAAATTTGTTTTTCTTGATTTTACGCTTAATCATAGGTTGAGATTTTCTATTTTACTTGATCTATAGTTTGACCCATTTCTGAACCATTCGATTTTGTAAGAATCCATCTTTTTTCTTTGTGAATCTCTATTACTTCAAATTGGCCTTCTGTTTGTTAGCTGAATTTGGGGTTTCTATCAATTTCTTAGGTTGATTTGTGTTTTTAATTAATTGACAGATTGGAGTGTTTCTGCTGCAGATTAATTTTTAGCCCATTGGAGTGTTGCGGTAGTGTTGTTGGAGATCTGCGAGGGTGCTATGGTATTGAAACAGAGCAGTGAGATAGGTTTTCTACGCATTTTTTGCTCACCTTTGGGCAAAAAAAAAATCTCGTGGGTCCTATTAAATTTTTCTATTTATTTTCTTTTCCACTTTTTTTCTTTCCTCTGCCAAGCACAAGCAAACATTATTTTTTTCTCTCATTTTCTGTAAGAAATTTTTTTCCTTGTATTTTCTTGCCAACCAAGCATAGGATTAGCTGAAAATGATGGCTTTCCCCCTACAACACAATTATATGGAAAGAAACAGGAGATAGGGATCACAGCCGATTTATATGCGCCACCTCAATTACTTTTTAACAACAACATAGTCAACTTTACATTTTTTTAAGTTTAAAACATAATATATAAAATTTTAAAATTTATGTATTATTTTTACCATTCCTTGAAACATGTGAGGGTTAACATGTATTTTTCACTGAATAAATAAAGAAATCGTGCATTGCAATGTGCATGCATTGAAATTAACGCTTAATTAACGAATTGAGAAAATACATAGTACTGCAGTGCAGGAATGGGGGCGGCAATCACTCCCATAAGCGGGAATCCGTGCACTGTAATGCATAGTTGGTTAATTAAGCTAATTATATAATGTAATTCCCATCATCATATTTAATTATTTATCTTAAGATTGGTGTCAACAGAAGAATAAATTAATTCAATCAGCATTTCTTTATATACATATATATATATATGAAGAAAATTTTTTACTTAATTTTTTAAAAAAAATTAAGAATGTATTTATTATTATTTTTTAATTTTACTTTTATCATTTTAATAATTCTCAACTACTTTTCACATATTAATTAACTTTCAATAAAGAATAAATTAGTAAAATATAACTCTATTCTCCTAGAATTTGAATTATTTATTAATGTCCTTAATTTTTATTCATTTATTTTAAATAACAGATAAAAGGAAATAAAGGAAGTAATACATTTTAATTATTACATTTCCTCCAATTAATGAATTTATATTCATATCTTCAGGTTAACAAGGTGATGTCATGCAGGTCATGATCACAAGTTGATAACTCAGAGAGAGGTCCAAATTCCTTGTTTACCATCCCCATCTTCTTGACCGTTTGATAAAACTGGATATCTCAATAGAGAAAGGTCTTTAACTTAAAGATGTTTTTTTTTTTCTTTCAAATATAAGATTGGTTTGTCTTCATAAAAAAAATATACAAGGGACCAATTCATAAAAAAGATGGTTTTTTTTTTTCAAATATAAGATTGGTTTGTCTTCATAAAAAAAATGTACAAGGGACCAATTCATAAAAAAGATGGTTTTTTTTTTCAAATATAAGATTGGTTTGAATTTAGGCTCAAGTAATTATATATTTTGAATTATGTTTAGAAATTATATATATTTTGAATTAGATTGAATAAAATTAAGTAGTTAAATAACATACTTAATAATGTGGTTGATATTACTTTAAGAATTACGTATATGTTAAGTTAAAACCCATTTTTAAATTAGAAATTATATATATTTTGACTTTATTAATTTTTGAAATTAGTAACTATTTTATAGATATTAATTATTAATTCTGTTGTTGATTTGTATATGGTGAATAAAATTATTAAATTTAAAATTTTGTGTTGTTAGAAATATGAATGTAGTTACTATTATGGTAACTCTGTCAAAAAAAATTTGGGAGTTAAGACGAAATGTTAACAAACTTTCCAATGATTTTTACATATTTAAAAATATTTAGTATGAGAATATATATATATATATATATATGAATTAGGACATGTGAAAACTTAACACATTTCAAAGTAAACTTCAAAAAATAGAATATGAAAATTTCAAAATATCATAGGTGAATGTATGATAAACTTCTTCTAGGATGTAGTAAATATAAGATGGATTTTCTTAATGGGGTGGAAGAATTTATCACTATTACAAAACCTCAGCCAATTTATTTACGTGATGGTTGAATAAGGTGTCCGTACTCCAAATATAAATATAGAAAATTGTTACCTCATAATGAAATTGAGATTAATTTGTATAAATTTGGATTTAAATATAATTACTGGTAGTGGACTAATTATGGTTAGGAAATACCTATAAAAAAGGGAGAGCCCTTTAGTGGTGTGACACGGAATTTGTATGATAGAAGTAATAGGTATGAAAATATATAGTATTGCTGATTGTCTAGATATTGCAACTCACCTAGAGTATAATATAGAAGAGCTTCTAAATAGGGATGTCCAAAACTTTTATGAAATGATAGAAGTTGTACTTTAGCCATCATGGATAAGTTGTACTGACTATTCAGAGTTGTCATTAGCCAATAAAGATGTTAAGTATAAAATCTAACTTTAACTTATCGCAAAATTCCTTTGATCACATTATGCAACGTATAACCGATTGACACACATGTCTGATAACGTTGTTCCTCCTAACTTTTATAATAGAGGAAGTTAGTGAAGAAGTTAGGATTAGGGCATGAGAAAAATGGACTATTATATGAAAAGGTGTATGTTGTTTCACAAGGAAGCTAAATTTGATAGAAAATGTAGAATTTATGGTTCTCATAAGGAATGGAGGACAAGTCGAAATAGCAAAGAAGTTCCCTTCAAAAGAATGTATTATCTACCATTAATCCCGAGGTTGCAAAGATTATATGCTTTGATGAAGTTTGCTCTTATATGAGATGGCATCATGAGAATCAAAAAGAGACAGGAGTTCTGTGTTATCCTTCGAATAAAGAAGCTTAGAAACAATTCGACAAAAAATACTCAGAACTTGTAACCAATCCTTGGGATGTAAGACTTGGGATGTATTTTGATGGATTCACTTCATTCAATCACAACATTGCACCATATTTATGTTAGCTAGTAATAGTCACTCCTTATAATTTGCTTTTGGATATGTGTATGACAACTTCATATATGTTCCTATCATTAATCATCCTAGGTCAAGAAAATCCAAAGAATGAAATTGATGTATTCATACAGCCATTGATAAATGAATTATTCACTTTGTAGAGTAATGGTGTTCCAACATATACATTTCGATGAAGCAAAACTTTCCAATATAGGCCACACTGAGCAGGATCATCAATGACTTTTCTGCATTTAAGATGTTATCTGATTGGCAAATGCTAGAAAATTAGCTTGCCCGATATGCATGGAATCCACAAAATCATTCACCTTAAAGTATAGGAGAAAATAGTCATGGTTTGATTGTCATAGATAGTTTCTATCATATGATCATTGTTATATGCAAATCAATAACTTTATCAATAATAGAGTGGATAGATCCAAACCACCTCCAAGATTAACTAGTGAACAAGTTTTTCATCGAGTTTGTTTTATTTTCAAAAGTCATAGAAACTTAACCATAATTAGATTAAGAAAAGCATATTCTAGAACTTGCCATACTGGCAATCTAATTTACTTTGACATAATCTCAATGCCTTGCACATAAAAAAGAATGTCTTTAATAATGTGTTTAATACAGTGATGGAAAATAAATGGAAAACTAAAGACAATATTAAGTCGATGTTGGATTTGCTAGAATACTACAGAAAAAGGGAGTTGGAGCTTAAAGAGGATGCAAATGGAAAAATATATAAACTTAAAGCTTCTTACACTTTGAGCTTGGATGAGCAAATGGCAATTTGTGAGTGGATCAAGGAGTTGAAGATGCTTGATGATTATACTAATTGGATAGGTGTGTTAATGTAGCGATGGTAAGATACTTAGTATGAAAAGTCATGACTATCATATTTTCATGGAAAGATTACTTCCTATTGCCTTTTCTAGACTTCTAACTCCTGTATAAAGGGCTTTAACTAAGTTAGGTCAATTCTTTAGGGAATTGTGCTCAATAATCCTATGAGAAAAGGAATTGCTTTAAATGGAACAAAATATTCCCCTTGTAATATGCAAGCTTGAACAGATCTTCCCACTAGTTTTTTTTTTTTTACTTAATGGAGCATTTGCCTATTCATTTGTCATTCAAAGCAAAGGTGGGGCGCCTTGTGCAATATCGATGGATGTTTTCATTTAGGAGGTTTCTTGACAAGTTGAAGAAGAAAGTCAAGAAAAGAGCTAGAATCGAATGAAATATTTGTGAAGCTTATTTGACCGATGTTTTGTCAATACTATTTCATCTTGATGTGTAATGTCAAAGTATAAGAGTTAGTGAGAATGATGACTGAGGTGACAATACAACCCTAAAGTCTATTTTTTCCATCTTCAATCTTCTAGGACACTCCTTTGGCTTTTACCAGGAATGATATTTTGATGACAAAGAATTGAAATTAGCCATAATGCATGTGCTTTTAAACTATGAAGATGTGTAGCCATTTAAAGAGTATATGTGTTGCTATATTAATAAATCATTCTATATCTTTAACTTTGATTAGCTCAAATTTAGAAAACTAATTACCTAAATTGTTATTCCCCATGGTATGTTTGTTCATTAGTTGAAGACTATGCATACAAATATGTAAGATGAGGACATCAAAACAATGATTAGTGCTCAGTTCACTTCCTAGTTTTGCTCTTTTGTAAGTATAAACAAAAATTACATGTCCTATGTGACATTGTTTACAATTGTATGATGAAAATTTTATATGAAATTGTGTTATTCTCAAGTTCATAATCCCTCAAATGATATGTTCAATCAATGTCTATTGGATTTAGCTTGGAGTCCTTTAAGGGCATGAAAACATTTCCAATGGATTTTGTCAATAGGTATAAGTTTTACACACACCAATGCAGTCAAGGGAAAAAAGTTAATAGTGGAGTATGTGTGAAGGGCACAAGAAATTTCACAACAAAGGAAGATGACTTTTGTGGCATTTTTAAAAAGATTGTACAACCTAAGTATCTAGGATTGTCAATCAAAAAAGTGGTACTTTTTCACTATGAGTGGTTTGATCCTATGTTAGGCTGTAATATGATACTGCAATCCTAATATGACATAGTTGAAATCAAACATACAAGACAATATGCCAAGTATGATCCCTAAATCATTACATAACAAACAACACAAGTGTATTATGTACATACCCACGAACGAAGAGATATAAGCAAGGTTAGTGGGTTGATATGAAGACTAAGCTTCATAGAATGGTCAAGGATAAACATACAATAGAACATGCTTACCAAGATGACCATATGCAATATGCACCTCAATTGATTATATCAAATGATTCAGTTAGCTTAAATGATAAAAATGATGGATACAAGGAGTGAATAGGCCAATATATATAGAATAAGAGGGCAATGTCAAAAAAGAAGAAGAAAAGGATGATCAAGAAGATACAGAGGAGGAATCAGATGAATGATACTACCATTCAATGTATAATATGTTAATTTGTCACCCATATATAAGTGCTAAATTACTTTATTCATTTAACATATATATGACTATTTTCTAATTATGTCATGTGTGAATATTTGCATATGACAAGCAGCAAGGGTGGACAAGAAGGTATAGGATAATGATCCCATGGACAAGATTTTCCTCATGATTCCCTTGGCAGCAATTCACATGTGATGTCCGGTCAAAACCCATCAACTATTATTCTTCCTAGCTATATTTTTATGCCTACACCTTAACTTACATTTAGCCAGATAGAGCCATCTGCATAGGAGTTGATGCAAATGTAGTTATAACAACAGCAACACCTATCCCCAAATACACAGAGAATACCATCACAGATGGTGCCACCATCTTTAGATGCGACATCTGCCCCCAAACATTTTGCACTCCTTAGGATACCTATACTTGATCCTGGGAAGACCATTATGCCTTACAGGATGGGTATGTATTTTTTATTATGCATGATATTCATTTTGACATAAACTTTATTTTTTAATTTCTTAATTATGTTTATTTTTATTTGTTTAGGTTATACTCGACCTATAAGCTAGTAAACATCGTACACCATATCATCATGAGTAAGTATGTGAGTGTATGACTTATGGAAAGAGTATTCTGAAGCCAACCAATAGGATGCTATATGCGAAGTTTAGGGCAAAGTTTCCATGCTTTGTTTATAGTTTAATTTCTTTTTTTTAACTATTCTTTAACTAATTGATTCTTTTCTTGCTATTTAATTGTAGAATTATGGTTAGTGGAACTTTTCTTATGTAAAGGACATGTGGAAGAACTTCAATCATAAGGGTCCCCAACAAAATGAAGGATATCATAGATAAGGTGCAAAAGAAGAGGCCTACTCAACTCGACTAGATTAGGGATGAAGAGTAAGAGGGGCTTCTCAAATACTGGAGGACTCTAAATTCAAGTCTAAGTCCAAGTCCAAGTAGAATAAGAGAAATAGGGCCTTGGATATAGCTAGACAAGGTTCCTCTCTACTCACTGGTAGATCTATCTCCATAGTAGAGTATCCGCTACACTTGGTAACGTTATTTAAACTCAATGTTATTTATGCCCTTTACTCTATTGTAGTCACATTCATACCACAATCTATCCTATCCATGAAATTTTTCATGTTATGCAGATAGGCAAGACTAGAGTCGAGTTGCCTGTAGATAGCTTATTT
This sequence comes from Saraca asoca, assembly GCA_026873985.1. Taxonomy (NCBI): domain Eukaryota; kingdom Viridiplantae; phylum Streptophyta; class Magnoliopsida; order Fabales; family Fabaceae; genus Saraca; species Saraca asoca. Next base: position 8,989 of record JANHAO010027665.1, read on the forward strand.
CACTGCTTTTACATTTAGAAGGATAGCGAATGGTCTCACTTCGAGCTACACAGTTCTATGTAAGTAGATTCTCTTAAATTGCAATTTTGTTATTAATGTATTGTATATTTGCACATTTATAATATCAAATAATTAATTATTTTGATTTGCATGAGAACTTCAACAAAAGAAAAATGGACTTGGTGTAGACTTAGGCACATAGAAGTTCTAAAGGCTCTAGGAAGATGGCTGGTGAAGTGGTCTAATGTAATACCTAAAAAAAAAAATGGTTACTGAGAGACCGAAATGAAAATCTTTAATTTCATTAGGGTCATAACGTAATTTCTTATTTTTTAGAAGGACTTATTTGAAGTTGGTGGAAAGTCTATGGGGTCAAACCACAATTTGCCCTATTTTTATTTCAGTATAAGTTTGTCCCAGTAGATTTTTTTTCCCCACACAGTGGCATTTTCCTAAAACTTCCTCAGCGTTCCTCCTCAGCCAAACTCCACCGTTGATTGCCAACTGCTTCTTCATCTTTGCTCAGCATCGTCACCATTCAACTGTCCAGCCACCTCCCTTCTCTTTTCGGTGCTTCCTCTAGTGTGTGGCTTCTAGCACTCAAGCAGAAACTTCTCCCTAGTTTCAATAGTTTTTCTTCCAGCCAAGCTACCTCTGCTTTAGCCACTACAGCCCAACTAACCCACTGGCTCTCTTCTTCCTTGACCATTTCTTGGTAGCTCATCTTTTCCCTTGGATCAATTCACAGCAATGGCAAAAACTTCCACTCCTCCATTTCTGCATTGTTCAACCGTTTCCTCCTTCAGCTTGCCGGTGAAACTTCTGCTGATGGCACACTAGCCACCAGTACTTCAGACTCCGATGAGTAATCGTAAAACAAAGAATTTATTTTAGAGGTAGTTTACATTAAGTTTTTAAGAAATTCCTACCTGAAACCCTAACCCTCAGAGTTGAAGTATGCTAAAATGTTAATATTCATCAGCTCTAGATAAATTCCTTTTGATGAATCATGTATGTCAACTTCAGATCTTTGGGGATCCGACTGAAAAATCCAACTAGGTTGAACAACTTGATTTTCCAAGTTAGCCGATCTAACTCTTTAGGAATTTCTAAGGTGAGTGGATAATTCTCCTCACTTAGTGATCCCATTTGATAATATAAAATAATTTTATTATATGAAATATTATGAATTGTTTTAAATAATGGAATTTTTCTATATATTAAAGTGGTTTCAAAAGTATAGTTATATATTGTATGTGAAAATGGTTTGTCGTGACAAAATTATGTATTTTCATCTTGATTCATGTTATTAAAATTAGCTATTTTATTGTTCTATGTGATGAATGGATATGAAAATGCATTAACAGGTTTATGTATGTTTTGATAAATGTAACTTACGCAAATAAGAATTTTTATACTATGTGATATTTTTTTATATTATTGAAGAGGTCCTGGATTCACTGGAAATTCATTGGTAACCTCAAGTGCACTTGTGACTAGTTAATATCATGGTGTGATAAAGGTGGGTGGTCGAATATATGAATATTTGACTAGCATATTGGGATGGATTTTTGGGGGAAATAATGGTCATGATGTATAATGTTACGGTTACCTCTGGGAATCTTCCTTCAGGATTCCAGTTATGTGTTTTAATTAATTACATATATAACTTTCAGAAATCTTCACTGACTTTCTTTCATATTACGTAATGATGAGCATGTTTTCATGGTAGCCTATTTTGATACTTATTATTATGATGTTAAATGTTATGTTTTCAATTACTTGATTTCCTTGTGGAATGATAG
>JANHAO010027666.1:0-10791 GCA_026873985.1 Saraca asoca
TTTATAATTTCCATAAAATAATTACAAAATACAAATACAAATTTTAATTTTTATTATGATCACATATTTCATGCAATCATCGTTACACCTGTGCATAGCACGGGCTCACCACTAGTTAATTAATAATTGAGAGATCATGTAATTTATTATAGTCATATTTATTATAAGTGTTATAATGTACTTATTAAAAAGTTGTTCATATATAATATTTAGTTATTTTCTGGACAAATAAAATCTCATTTGATTTTTAGAAACATTTATTATTTTTCTTAGTAGTGTTTCCATAAATGATATTATATGAAAAATAAATAATATTATATAAAATAATATACAAAAAATTGACAGATTAATTTTGATGTGACAAATTAAGTGTCTTTATCAACTGGTTAATTTCTTCACAATCCATTGCATAAATGTTATTAATTTAATGATAATAGAGGTAATTGATAGAATTTAGAGGTCAGGAATAAACTAATTGACACTTCAGGTCTCCCCCTATTATTAAAATACTAGATTCTATTTTTAATTGATAGAGATGATTGCTTAAATGGACTCAATTGGAATAAATGCATACAAATTTTCTTTGTAAAATCATACTCTGCTTTATAAAATATTATTATATTATAAAGAATATATGACTCCTCCTTAGGGCTACTTTAAATTTCATTGCATTCTTCATTCACGGACATCTCATTTTTATGATTGAAAAAACAAAAAATAATAAAAAAGGTTTAAGAAAAATATATGATTCTCCTTAAAGCATGAATTAGGTTTCATCTTCATAGCTTTCTTCTAAATTATGAGTTACTTCTTCGTTCACTTCAGAATTAAGATGATCGTCACCTTCTAAACACTCACCTAACTTCGGATTTTACTAGTTCCAACCCTAGGGTAAACTTTTCAAATTTTGTATTTTCTTCTTTCATTTTAGTCTCCTCATCAAGTATTATGTAAAAAATCAGAAGAATTTTTCATTCATTTTTTTATTAGTTAATGTTAATCATAATAGAGTGGGGAAAATTAGTTTTTTCTCCTATAATTATTTCAATTTGGATTCTTTTATTTCCTAACTGAGAAAATAGGTTACAACTTCTAATTTTAGAAAAAAGTTTGACTAAATTGAATTGCTTTACTATAATAGTACATAATAAGCTACTTAAAAGGATAATTATAGGTATTTTGAACAATTTTCATCTATGTTGAGGGTTACTTGTATAATCATAGTTTTGTTGATTGTGTTGATCATTTAGTCTTTAGAGAGATATGGCGCAAACATATTCTAAGATGCCTTATTAATATTTTATTTTAATAATTTATTTTTACATCTAAAACACATTTGTTTGAGCACTTAAAATATGAATGAAAGGAATAAATAATTCTATGAGTGATACAATAGTTTAACTAAACTCAACTGATATACTGGAATGACACATATTACATAATAATTAAGAATAGTTACAAGCAGTAAATTTTCTTACTGAATCACGGATATAGTATGGAAATTGAATTTTATATGTTCTGTGCATAAAATAGGATGTGACATCTCGAAATCAGCTCTTTTCTTTGTATTTGTTTAAAGGTTCTTTTCTTTGACTCTTCTTTGCCTTTTCTTGTCACTTTTATTCTTAATTAATGAGAGTTTATTCATTGTTATAATTAATATTTTATCTCTAAAAAATATGAATTTTAAAAATATTTTTTATAAAGTTTCATAAATATTTTAAATTAAAATTGCGATAAATATTCAAAAGCAATAAGAATTTAAAAAAAGGAACTATAAAATATCAATCTTAGTATTAAAATATGAAATTTTAAATAGTAAGAATTTTTAGATAGATATTTTCTACTAAGTCTTAATTAGATATTAATAATCATGTGTTGATAAATATTTTATTTCTACATAAATATAATTATTTATTTATATATTAATGAATTTAGATTAAACATTGGGTGTAGATAATTCTATTGAATAATTCTTTTGAAATAAATAATTTTCATAGAGAACAAGAATATATAATATTTATCAGAGTAGTTTACAATTTTAAAATTAGAGAATATATTACTAAAATTATTTAAAATTTGAATTATGCAACTCATTGGAATATTTAATTTTTTAATTTTTATTTTTAATATTAAATATTAAAATATAATACCACCAAATTTTAAGTTAAAAAACATTTTAACAATAATAAAATTGATATTAAAATTGCATTACTCAAATAAATAAATAAGTAAAATATTAAAAATTAGAAATCAAAATATTATTTGATAATTCAAAAAATTTAAAAATTAAATTAATAATTCAATAATTTAATAGTACTAAAATTACAAAATTAAATTAGAAATCAATTATATATAATTCAAATAAATAATTTATTGTTAAAATAGATAAATATATAAGTTCTATTTATGATTTGACTTGAAATGGAAAAGAAAAAAAATAAAAATAAAAACTCTTCTCACTTGTCATTTCTTGGCAAGTAAAAAATACTTGTTGTATAATGACATTTAGGTGAAAATGAGTACTATAATTTTTATAATATTAGGAAGATTTGGGTAGACAGAATAAAGATTATAGGAAGAGTTTCCTATAAGACATGGTTATTTTGTCAATCAAAATAGTTAACCACTTGCTAAGATATAAATTAACTCTATACTTAAATATTTAAACTAATTTAAAACAAATAATTTTAATAATATCTCTTATTTTATTTTTTCTTTTAAAAAAGAAGCAAATTTTACTATCAATATTATAATGATTCATCAAATTTAAAAACTTGAAAATTTGTGATAATTTTTCTGTTGACGGTGAAATTTGGTAAACCCAAATCTCAATTAACTCGAACAATTCTTGATCCTCAAGTTGCGTTCGGTTGTAGAAATGTGGGGAAATAACTAAAGCTAGGAGAAGAAGGAAGAACCAGATCAACACCAGAAGCTTTTTAAGGTGATTTGACTAAAAGCAGATAATACTGATCTCTACGTCCACGGTATTGTTTTATTTCTATAGAAAATTTGGCAAAGTTATAGTATGTATTTTCCCTTTCTCTTTTACAATGGTCTACCCTTACTTATAGAAGCCGAGAGGGTTACAAATGTAATTTAATAATTTGTAAATTTATTACATCAAATAATAAATATATGTGACAAGTATAACTTCTGCACTTTGACTTCTATAGACTATTTTTCGTGGGTGGGCCCTACAAACTGCTCTTTGCAAACTGACTGTACAAGTTGGATTTGTGAATGGAAGTCTGCCTCGGATTTAACCTCAGAGGGCCTCTAGCTGGGCGATGCATTTTGTCCTGCGAGCTGAGACTCTTATCCTGAAGTCGTTGCTGAGCTTTGATATTTGGGCTCGTATTCAGCGATCTTAAGCTTATGCAGGATGACCTATTGACTACACTAGTTGGGGCTCATCTACAACGAGTTGAGGCTTCTACCTTAGCCTCATTCTGTATTTGAAGCTCCAGGCTCGCAGCTGGTGATCTAGGGCTTATGCTTTGCAACCTCGGCTTTCAGGCGAGCTGGACTTTCTCCATTTGGACCTATCTTCTTTTGGGTATTTGCCAGCCCATTTTACATGGTACTAGAAAATATCCATAAGACTTTCAATTTTGTAACAAAAAATTATTACATAAGATTTAATGTATTTAAAAAATAAAATTGAATTGAAATCCTTAACTTATTAATTATATATTTTATAGCTAAATTTATATATCCAATAAATTATAGTCAAGTAGTCTCATGGAGATTGAGTATCGTATAATTAAAAAAATAAAAGATTTCAAAATTTTTAATATTCATCAAGAAATATCTAATCCATGTATAATCCGTACTTCTTTTTACACCAATTCCTTTCAATTCGCTAAGGGTTGTATCCAATGCAGATCACATAAAATGCTACAAAATACGAAAACAAGCTACAAATATTACTACTATTAATAAAAAAATTGGAGACACATTGTAGCAGAACTATTTTACAAACAAAATAGAATAAGACTTATTACTTGGTTCCACAACACTACCCGTAAAGCTTACAGAATTAGAGATCTCTATCTTCACTAATGAAATAAACATTGACCAATTCACCCAATTACACAAATTAATTTGTACATCTTCATTATTTATAACACTCTATTATCCTTATTAAATTACAATTCATTTGATAAAAATGCAGTAATTCCCCAAAACTTGACGAAGAAACAATGACTATTTGCCCATCAAATCAAGAGAAATGGAAGAAACTTATTATAAAATAAAAAAAAAAAGAAGAAAGGGGACATTTTTATTATTATTTAAATTTTTTAAAGATAATTTTATATTTTTTTATTAAAAGCATATAAAGTTTCTCTCATCTAAATTCTATTTTCACATTTTTTCAATTAATGACTACCCAATCCATCTAATCATTTTTCACTTTTAGAGAAATTATATTTTTTATGAAACTCTAAAGGACTTCTCATTATAAGATTAAGGGATAAATTGTATTATTATGTAACTCAGTTTTTATAATAAGAAAATATAATCATTTGAATTCAGTTCATATCGCTAAAGGAGATTAAAGCTTGATAATAGAAGTTAAAGTTTTGATTCTTAATATGCTCAAAACTAGATATAATTGATCTTTGAAATTGAATGGCAAGTTGAATAAGAAAGGAGTAGGAAGGAAGTAAATTGCCAAAATATGTCCAAACCTTCAATTTTTACTTACTAACTAATCTAATTCACGGATTAGGGGTTCCAAAATTCTCAGTTGAGGCCGAATTGGCTAACGTTACATAAATTTTTGTCTTTTCCTCTTTGATCCCAAAACGAGATACAACCAATTCAAGGCCCATATCACAAAAGCATCCAAGTTTCACTTTTGGTTTTTGTCTGGTATGATTTCAGCACTGCACTCGGTCAGTGTCATCTTCTCTGCCCCAAGTAGTTGTTGTTAGTAGCAGGAGGATTGGAGTCTTCTGAAGAGTCTCCAAACTCTTCTTTGTACATCTCTTCTATCATTGGCCTCCATAACCTTACCCTTGCATTTATGAACCAATTTGAGAGGATTGCGCCAGTAAGACCAATGTTGTTTCCATAAGCAAGCCATACATTGGGTGAAGAAGGACTGTAAGCATCCTTTAAAACAGAAGCTGGGATGCTTAGTTCTTTAATAAGTGCTTCATTTCTCCTGAAAATCATGTCACAAGCCATTACTCATACAAGAAAAACAATCCATGAGGTGAGTAATAAGATCTTTAAAGAAATTTTAATTACAATATTTCGCATCAAATGCACTTTTAGCAGATTATTCTTGAGCTCTAATTTTCTCTGTTATGATCGATATCAAGGCTTTCATACAACTGTATATAATACCTGTATAAATCTGAATTCTTGTAGGCCTCGGCAAAATCAATCCCCAATTTCATTTCTTTTGCTGAACTGGTGACTTCCAACATCCATGTTGCCGGGTTATAGCCATCTCTAATTGCATCTTATTAAAAAATAAAAAAAAAGTAACTGAAATATAGGCAGAAAGTGACGCAATACACTTTGATCATCATTATGGAGTAACTTAATATTCTTTCAATGGTTGCAAGAGAATTAACAAATAAAATGGAGTAAATTCATCAGAAGCATACCCAAGTAGAAGGTCTTGGTGTATTCAGCACAGACTTCACCACAGCGATCATAAGCAGCGTTCAAGAGATCAACATTGGCGAAATCACCCAACTCAATTCGTTTGTTGTCCAAATCTAGAGCTCTCTTTGTTGCATCCTTCTTCTTCTGTTCTCTGACTCTGACTAAGGCTGCTTGCTTCAGCACCACTTCATAGATCTTCTCCTCCGATGATCTTGATGGATCTGCAACTGCACCTGCACTTGAAACTGGACAAATCCTTGGTATTCTGCATCTTCTTTTGTGTTGTTCTTCCAATTCTGCTACAAAAGCACCAAACAGAGTGTTGGCGTTCTCCTTGGGCCCACAACTCACCCAAAGAAGAATACCAGACATATTCTCACTCTCAATAAACTCTGCTTTTTTATTAATTTGCACTGTTTATCTGGCGCAGCTTTCTTTCAATGGCAGTAAGTGAATACTATAAGAGGAGTTTGGCTTAGCAGAATTGGTGGGTTTGTGACGTTATAACAAGTGTTTTAGGAGCAGGCCTTTTTCTTTTGTTATTGAGATTTTGAAGATATAAAAAGAGAATTTTGATTGGAAGGCTTGTAAATGTAATCTGTATGTGGGATATGCTGATCTGCTCACACATCTAAATGTATGGACGGTGGCCTATTTATCCCTTAATGTCATCAACTCGTTTGTTTTTATGACAGCTTTAGTGAAACACAAACAGAATCACAGGTATTATCTTAGTCATCCGGAGCTCCTATCAGTTTTCCCATATGCTCATGTACTGTGTTTACTTGTTTCTTTTTATTGAATGTATACTATCAGTTTTCTTCTGTTACTGGAAAAAGAATGGCACACCTGCTTGTTGGATTCTCGGTGACTTCCTCTTGATTGTGATCATGATAATAGGTTCTCCATGTTCTAACTGCAGGTTGTTAGTTATGAAGAAGATTTGTCGGGAAGGCAAATGCTCATAGACAGAGTCCGAACACGAAGTAGCCTGACTTGAAATACTAGAATAGAGCCATTGAAGGAACATTTAGTAGTATGTACAAATTTGGTGATTTGATGGTAAATATGAGATTACGAGCTCTTCTAATGCAAGAGACTTGTGTCTTTTCTTGTTACGATCAGAAAAGAAAGCAAGCAGGTCAGCATAGTATGTGATTAGGAATTATATTCTTTGTACCTCTATGTATGTTGAGAGTGTTTGGTCCATAGAGGCAGCAATCCATAGAACTAGGTTGGAAATAAAAAATAGAATCTTATATATTTTTGGGATGGCCATGTTATATTCAATATTTTGTTAAGAAAAAAAAGAGTGGCCACTGGACCATGCGAGCTTAATACTAGTTAGTCAAGTCCACTGCCTTGTGTCTGAAGATTTGATTTTTCAATTAATAAGAGTTTATTCATTATCATAACTAATATTTTATCTCTAAAAAATATATATTTTAAAATATTTTTTTATGAAGTTTCATAAATATTAATAAAAATTTAAAAAACGGAACTATAAAATATCAATCTTAATATTATAATATGAAATTTTAAATAGTGAGAATTTTTAGATAAATATTCTCTATTAAATCTTAATTGGATATTAATAATTATGTATTGATAAGTATTTTATTTCTGTATAAATATAATTATTTACTTATATATAAATGATTTAATACACATAGAGATAATTCAATTTTAAATCTATTAATGAATTTAAATTGAAAATTAGGTATAGATAATTCTATTGAATAATTCTTTTGAAAAAAATAATTTTCATAAAGAATAAGAATATATAATATTTATCAAAGTAGTTTATAATTTAAAAATTAGAGAATATATTAATAAAATTATTTAAAATTTGAATTATGCAACTCATTGAAATATTAAAATTCTTTTAATTTTTATTTTTTTAAAATATAATAAGACCAAATTCTAAGTTAAAAATCATTTCAATAATACTAAAATTATATTACTCAAATAAATAAAATATTAAAAATTAGAAATTAAAATATTATTTGATAATTCAAAAAATTTAAAAATTAAATTAAGAATTCAATAACTTAATAGTACTAAAATTACAAAATTAAATTAGAAATTGATCATATATAATTTAAATAAATAATTTATTATTAAAATAGATAAATACAGAAGTTTTATCTATGATAGACTTGGAACAAAGAAAAAAAATAAAAAAATTAAAAGTTCTTCTCACTTATCATCTCTTGACAAGTAAAAATCACTTATTGTATAGTAATATTTAGGTGAAAATGAGTACTATGACTTTTATAATATTAGAAAGATTTGAATAAATAGAGTAAAGACTATAAGAAGAGCTTCTTATAAGATATGGTTATTTTATCAAACAAAATAGTTGAACACGTGCTGAGGTATAAATTAACTCTATACTTAAATATTTAAATTAATTTAAAACAAATAATTTTACTTATTTTATCTTTTCTTTTCAAAAAGAAACAAATTTTACTATCTATATTATAATGATTCATCAAATTTGAAAATTTGTGATAATCTTTCAATTTTGTAACAAAAAATTATTACATAAGATTTAATGTATTTGAAGAATGAAATTGAACTGAAATGCTTAGCTTATTGATTAAGCATATATTTTATAGCTAATTTTATATATCAAATAAACTACAATGAAGTAGTCTTATAGAGATTGAATTTCGTATGATTAAAAAATAAAAGATTTCAAATTTTTCAAAGTTCTTCACGGAATATTTAACCCATGTATAATCCTATTTCTTTTTACATCAATTCCTTTCAATTCGCTAAGGGTTGTATCTAATGCAGATAACATAAAATGCTACAAAATAGGAAAACAAGCTACGAATATTACTACTACTAATAAAAATATTGGAGACAAATCGTAGCAGAACTATTTACAAATAAAATAGAATAAGACTTATTTCTTGATTGTACAACCCATGAAGCTTGCAGAATTAGAGATTTATGTCTTCACCAATGAGATAAATATGGATTAGTTCACTTAATTACACAAATCAATTTGTACATCTTCATCATTTAGAACACTCTATTATCCTTAAATTACAATAACTTTTTTATTCATTTAATAAAATTGCAGTAATTCCGCAAAACTTGACGAAGAAACAATGATTATTTGCCCATCAAATCATGGAAAATGAAAGAGGCTTCTTTTGAAAAAAAAAAGAAAAAGAATTTATTTAAATTTTTTAAAGATAATTTTATATTTTTTTATTAAAAGTATAGAAAGTTTCTCTTACCTAAGTTCTATTTCCTTATTTTTTCAATTAATGACTAACCAAACAATTCAATCATTTTTCACTTTTAGAGAAATTATATTTTTGTGAAACTTTAAAGGGCTCCTCGTTATAAGATTAAGAGATAAATCATATTATTGTGTAACTCAATTTTTATAATAAGAAAATATAATCATTTGGGTTTTGCTCATATCACTAAAGGAGATTAAAGCTTGATAATAGAAGTGAAAGCTTTGATTCTTAATATGCTCAAAACTAGATATAATTGATCTTTGCAAAGGAATGGCAATTTGAATCAGAAAGGAGTAGGAAGGAAGTAAATTGCCGAAATGTGTCCAAACCGTCAATTTTTGTTTACTAACTAATCTTATTCACGGATTAGGGGTTTCAAAATTCTTAGTTGAGGCTGAATTGGCTAATGATCCATAAACTTTTGTCTTTTCCTATTTGATTCCAAAACAAGAAACAACCAATTCAAGGTTCATATCACAAAAGCATCCAAATTTTACTTTTGGTTTTTGTTGTGGGTATTTTTGAAGCTGTTAACGTGTGGATTCAGTCAATCCAAGTTTAGTAATCCTAAACTATAAATCGATTTTGTGAAAATGGTGAAAAAGGAGAGAGAAAGGAAGAACAAAGAAATATCAGAAGTTTTTAATGTGGTTCAGCTAAGTGTAATATCCATGTCCATGGTTATTGTATTCTCTGCTTATTTTGGCAGAGTTTTTTTTTTTGGTATCTGTGGGGTGTTTGATCTTTATATTTTTGCAGAGTTATTGATTCTTTTTATTTTTCTAGAGTATCTGTTTCTCTCCAGGGATCCTCTTAGTCTAAAATTGGTTCTATCCTCTCTTGTACAATGATTTCAACCCCTATTTATAGTTGTTGGGTTGTACAATATTAACGTATTCCAAAAAAGAAAAAATAATAAATTAATTGCAAATTGATTCCTGCAAGTTAATGTCTGTAAGTTAATCCATGCAAGTTGGTCCCTCCTCAAGTTTAATCACAGCGAGTGTGCTTCAATCTACGAGCTAAACCTAATGACCTAGGGTTGTTGTTGACCTTTGACTAGTGATTTGAGCTCGTATTTGGTGACTTGATTCCTTGCTTCATGACCTCAATCCCAGTTGAGCTAGGCCATTATTAGCTAGGCCTGTCCATTGGACTTTTATCAACTCATTTGTACGATTCCAAAAATACCCAAAACAATAGCATACTGTCACGACTCAATCCCTAGGCACGTAATTGGCGTAGTAGGTCAAGCGTAGGAAATCTACTACAAGCCTGATAGTATACATATCACACCAATGCATATAAATTACTTTAACAGACAAGTATAAATACTATTATTTTTATCTAAAATTCAGTAAAGTTTCCTCTGTTTTTCGGACACATGGCCATAAGGTCTTCACAGAAACATCAAGGGCTATATGCCTATCAGAACCTGTACAATGTTACACAAGATATTTATTTTTATTCAGTGGCCCAAACTAGACATTACACAACCTACTAGGCATCCAAGACTTAAACATATGCAAAATACTTTCCTATCAAACTGCCAAATCACTTTACCATTTCATACCTTTTAATCTCTGTGGAGGATGGTTGATGAAACAGAGGGAAACCGGATTATCTACTATTTCTGAAAAACATAAAAAGAAGAGGAGTGAGTTTCAATGAAACCCAATGAGCAGATATTCCCATTGAAGTTGTGATTTAGTTCATTATTTATTTTCAGAAATTCCATAACAAACATATATGCTTAAAAACAAATTCATCATTACAGGGTTTGCATCAAATAAAATTTTATGTAACATACTCCTGTTTTACATACACCTTACAAAATTTAATAAAACTTTCTAGAATTTCTCTTCAACCTCCTATGCCAAATATTTTATAGAATTTATTT
>JANHAO010027667.1:0-10812 GCA_026873985.1 Saraca asoca
GTCATTCAATATGACATATGTTTCAAAATCATGATTTTCTGGCTGAAAGCCCATTTATGTTAAATCATATGATTTATTAATATCTACTATCGAAGTCAATTGACACATTGGACATTCATTCTACTTAAATCTTTTAAACTGTGATTTGTCGGAACCTATTCATGTCAGCATGGCATATCAAGCTTTTGCCAGTAGAAGTCTAACTCTCAGTCCACAAAGTGCACTGAGAGTTAGGGGGCTTATGTTGTATGCATTTTTTGGATGGGCTGGCAAAACCCCAGCTAATGGAATCCCAGTCCGTTAAAGAAACCATTCCCAACTAAGCCTACTAATTATGCAAATCGAGGAAGAGCTAGTTAACAGGGGCTAATTGATAGTGAACCTACAAGAGTCAAATTGTAGGTTCAACCTTTATGTATATAGGACTTTATGTAATAAAAAGAAGGAGAACTCATTGTAAAAAGAGAGAGTTCTGAGAGCAGAGAGTCATGGAGCTCACTAGAGAGAAATCCTTGTAAAAATATTGCACATTGTAAATACTCTTCCATCAATAAAACTTCCGCCTTAGACGTAGGGCCCGGTATCGCCTAGATTTGGCCAAACCATATTAAAAAATCTTCACTGTCTACTATGTGTTCTTCTTCTTCTTTCCCTAATTTCTACACTAGGTTGTAGTTTGGGGTTCACTGAATCATCCCCGTTAGCTGAGATTTGGTCTCTCCATATGGACCAAATTTCACCATCAACATATACTAAGTTACTCATGAATAATTGATATCCAATTTTTTCAATTATTCCATAACAAAGGGATATTTAGAAATTATAATTATATGTATAAATATTTTTAAAACTACAATACCATTGTAATTTATTGATACATAATTATATGTCAATGACTTTATCCAAGATAGTATACATATATCAGACATATTTAAAACTAAATTGATAAAAGGCCAAAACATCATATTTTATTAAATATGCTCAGATAAGTAGTATCCATGTCATTACAACTGATTATCTCTAAAGTATCTTTATATTAACAATCACCCACTTGACCTAGAGCCATTCACCATTGTATCTAATATTGATTCTTTGTATATGACATTCAAGCTTCTATTGGGACAAAGTCTCAATAAGGGAATTAACTACATTGTCATCTATGGTAATCTATTCTATTCTTATCTCATTGCACTCTATAATCTTTATGATCAAATGGTAATGCCTCATGATATGTTTGCATCTTTGATGAGACATTGGTTCCTTACCTTGTGTTATGGCTCCATTGTTATCAAATAGATGTCCATTGGATTAATAGTGTCAAGAATCAACCCTATTTTAGTGTTGAACTTCTTTATTCAAACAACTTCCTTTGTTGCTTCTAAAGCAACAATACACTCAGCTTTAGTTGTAAAATTTGATGTGGTATCTTGCTTGGAACTTTTCTAACATACTGCACCTCCATTAAAAGTAAATACAAATTTTGATTATGATTTGAAATCATCCTAATCTGACTAAAAACTTGTATTTGTGAAAATCAAGGTCTCTACTATATATCAAGAACATATTCTTAGTTCTTGTCAATTATTTAAGGATGGCCTTGACACACTCTAGTGATTTTCACCTGGATTCGCTTGATATCTACTAGTTGCACTTAGTGTATAGGAGACATTTCGCTTGTACATAGCATGTCATACATGATTGGTCCTAATGCACATGAAACCTTATCCATGCATTTCCATTCATTTTATATCTTAGGAAACTACTTTCTAGACAAGTGAACATGAGACATGGGTAAGAGCCCCTTTTTAGACCCATCCATGCTAAACCCCTTTAGCAACTTATCTATTTACATGGATTGGGTTAGGCTAAGCAACCTTTTAGATCTATCTTTATAGATCTTCATACCTAGAATGAAGCTTACTTCCCTTAAGTCCTTCATAGAGAATATCTTGGATAACCACAACTTAAGAAATTGTAACATGGCAACGTCATTTCCTATAAGTAGTATGCCATCCATATAAAATATAGGAAGCTGACTGCACTCCCCTTACCTTCTTGTGCACATATGGTTCATCAACAGTTTTGATAAAGTCAAATGATTTAATTGCTACATCAAAATGGATGTTCTAAGTTTGTGAAGCTTACTTTAGTCCATATATGGACCTTTATACCTTGCATACCTTAGGGGTTCAGTCTTAGAGGTAAAGTCCTCATGTTGTATCATATATACATACTCTTTTAGGTTTCCATTAAGGAAAGCTATTTTGACATCAATTTGCCAAATATCATAGTCATGGTATACAAATGTTGCAAGTAAAATCCTAATGGACTTTAACATGGCAACTGTGAAAAGGTTTCCTCATAGTCAACATCTTGTACTTGCTTGTAACCTTTTGCCACCAACCTAGCCTTGCACTCAATAGGTTTTATTCATATAGGTGTAGTAACCAAGTCCCATACTTGATTTTCATGCATTGAATCCATTTTTGATTCATGGCTTCTTGCCATATCAAGGAATCAATATCTGATATTGTTTCCTAGTAAGTAGTAGGCTCATTGTCATTCTGTTGTGAAAGGAAAATACCATATCATTCAGGTTCATGCCATTTCCTACTAGATCTTCAGAGTGTAGGTGTACTTTGAGCTTGATTACTTATCTTAACTCTTGATTAGGCTCATCTTCAATCATGAGATCTATGTCATTTTGTGGCTTGTGAACTTCTTTAAGTTCTACATTACTCCCACTATTTTTTCAAGGATAAACTTCTTTTCCAAAATGGTAATATTTGTTAAGACAAACACCTTTTGCTTGACAAGATGGTAAAAGTAGCAACCTCTTGTTTCCTTAGGGTATCCCATAAATAGAATTTTATCATTCTTAGATCCAAGCTTGTTTGTGATGATTTGCTTCACATAAGCAAAACATTTCCAAATTTTCATGTGTGAAAGACTTGAATTCTTCCTAAACCATAGCTTGTATGGTGTCTTATCAACAGACTTTGATAGAACATGATTAAGGATGTGCGCAATAGCTTCCAAACTATAGCCCCAAAGGATATGGGTAAGGTTTCAAAGCTCATTATGAAACATACCATGTCAAGCAAGGTATGGTTTCTTCTCATTGCAAGTGGAGTCCATTGCGAAAGAATTTGAAATTATTTTAAACAATCCATAAATTATTAACTTAAGTGTTTTTTACCTTAATCAGATCTAAGTTTCTTGATACTTTTTCCAATTTATTTCTCTACTTCAAATTTGAATTCTTTGATCTTTTCAAAGTCTTCAGATTTGTATTTTATCAAATACACACACCCATATCTAGAGTAATCATCCATAAAGGTGATGAAATAAGAAAATGCTCATCTGGCTAGAGTAATCATTGAACCATATACATTACTATGTATCCACTCTAGCACTTCTTTGGCATGTTCACCCTTTCTTCTAAAGGGTTTCTTGGTCATTTTCCCAATGAGACATAATTCACAAGTTTTATATGATTCATAATTGAATGGATCCAAATATCTATCTTTATGTAACTTTGTGATTCTAGTTTCATTAATATGACTAAGTCTACAATGCAAAAGATAGGAAGAATTTGTGGATTCATTAAACTTTGGTTACTTATTTATAATAGTTAAGATCTCTCATATTATTTCTAGAATCTACATTTGCTACTATCATAAAACATGTCACCATGTGCAAACTTTCATTCTTAAAGGTAAAAGCAAAACCTTCTTGATCCAAATAAGAAATAGAAATTATTTTCTTAGAAATTGTAGGAACCTTTGCTCCATTCTTGTGGGCAATTCTAAAAGCTAGGTTCATACACTAATAGCAGCAACCTTTGCCCCATTCTCAATGTGTAGGTCCACTTCACCTTTCTACAACCTTCTATTGTTTCTTAGTCTTTGAACATCATTACAAATGTGAGAGCCACAATCAGTATCTAACACATAAGAATCTGTAGAACATTAAAATAAGTTTATATGAATCACAAGGTACCTACAGTAGAAGCTTCTCAAAGCCACAATCAGTATCTAATACCTAAGAATCTTCAGATTTGTAATGATAGTACATGCCTTTGGGAGCACTCTCTTTCTTCTTTTGTATACATCATTTTGGTTTCTCAACCTCAACCTTAGCCTTAGAACTCTTCTTGGGCTTAGAAGAAGTATTGAGCAAAATACATCTTATTCCTTTTTAAAAGTCATTTTAGCAATCATAAGCATGTTGAGCAACTCTGCAAGTGAGACCTCTATCTTATTTATGAAGAAATTCATTACAAACTACCAATATTACTTAGGAAGGGAATGTAGCATGATGTTCACTACATAATCATTATCAATCACTTAGTTAGGTTAGGCTGATCTCTTTATTAACCTAATCATCTTTAGCACATGAGTTGTAATAGATGATCCCTTAATCATCTTGCAGTTGAATAGTTCTTGAGATACTTGGTATCTCTCAATATGAGCATGCCCTTTATATAACTTTTACAAATGCATAATCACCTCAGAGGGTGTCATGCATTAATGTTGCTTCTGAAGCTCAGGAAACCTTGAAGTGAAGGAAACCTTCAAGCCAGCATTACACATGTTGTTTATTTAGTGTCTTCCTGGTGCTTCAAGCAAGCATCAAAGTCAAAACTTACATACTCACTTGATCCTTCAAATGGAGGTACAAGAATGTCTTTCTCAAGGGCATAAGCTATCTTTTCCTGCTTAAGGACAATCTTTAAGTTTTGTAACTAGTCTATGTAATTTGTCCCGATTAGCTTATTATCAATCACCATGCTTCTTAAGGAAATGTTATTTGTCATTTTAATAACCTTCAATAAGAATATTAAGCAAAATATTCATTTTATATAAACTTCAATAAAATGAGCTCGCAATATTTTCTTCAATTTTAATGGTCCTCTATCATAAAATCAGATTATCACATTGGATGATAATTATAATAGGTTAGGATCTTGATTTACCTTACTTGAACTTGATGGAGGCTAAGGAATCCAAATAAATTATACTAGGTAGACAACTCAGCTTGTCAATTACATCTCCATGTAACTTCTAATCATTAAGTTGATAACTCTTTGTCATTTATTATCCATCATATCAAACATTATTAAAAGCTCTTTGTGTATAACGTTTAAAGAAAAATCTAGTTATGCCAAAACATTATATAGTCATGATGGAGGCCATCCAAACAAGATGTGTTTGCTTAGTTAAAACTATCAAACAAGAATACCATGCATATTCTTGTAACAAGAATTGATCTAGTGACTCGGGTAGGCATTGAGGCACTAGTCTAGTATGTGTAGCTTGGTGCCTCCCATACACACTCAGGAATCTTGTAACAAATCTTTTATGTCAGTGAAAGAAGTAGCCCCTCTTAATTGAATTGTCCCATAACTTTATCTGCTTTTGGTTGTATTTATCCGCATATGTTTGAATTACATGAACACATCTTGTTTGCTAATACAAGTGAATTGGTTGCTTATATATGTGGCTGCTTATGTGTTATGTGTTTTGTTGCTTAAGATTTCCTTGATGTGACATAAATTGGGGGTGATACTTGTTATTTTCAAAACTAAGATAGTGTATGATTGATTGGCCAGCTTATTCTTAGGTATTAAGTGAATAAGTGTCAAGTGAAGAGATTAAGCACCATACATGTTGACAACTGAGTTACTAGATTATGATACTCAAGTGGATTGGTTTTATTATAATTTTCAATTCTCTTTGATTAATTTTCCTCCTTAAATTTTCATTTTCCCTTTCAAAAAAAAAAGTTTACTTAAAATATTTATTTTTTCAATGGAAAAGATGATTTTTTGTGTTTCTATAATAGTTTTATGTATATTCCATTAGGCTTATAGGTGTAAAATAGATGAGTGTGGGTAAAGTGCACATAACTTGATGTAACACCCTTTAAGGATAGGTTAGAGTAGAAGAAGACATACTAGTAGAGAATAGATTACAGTAAATTTTAGAACTCAAAACTCAGATTTGATTAGAACCACTTGACATGTTGGACTACAATTTTGAGCCTAGTATGGCCTTGGGGCATGAACCAACTAATCAATCAAGTCCTAGAAGTGGTTGACCGATCGGTACAATATCATGAGGTCAATCGATTGCCACAGTGAGGCCAGATAAGAAATAGACCCTATGAAATTTTCCATAACTCTTAATTACAATTGTGTAGTTCTCAAACAGCATTGCTTAGGTAAAAGGGGTTCTAGTTTGTGCTCTGCAAAGTTGTGAACCTAAGATAATGGTGTTGGCCAAAAAAGGTTAAATTCTATCCTTAAGTTTTATTTTTTCCTTAGGGTTTGATTTTTGCATGATTGTTGCAATTTCTTGAATAGTTTTTGGCTATGGTCAAAACTAAAGAATGGATTCCAATATTAGGTTTTGGAGAATTCTCTCCTACTAAGATGAGTGTGGTTTTCTACTCTTTTAACTTCGTATTATTTGTTAAAATTTTTATTTTTCAAAAATTAGCCCAAAAATATTTTCTGCATGGTAGGATAATTAGAAGAAGAATTAGATAAATGACATAGACCTAATAATTAAATGGAATTATTAGGTATTTTTGTTGTATGTGGCAAGTGTATGTATGTAAGGATTAGAAAGGCTTAGTGAAGAGAATATGGGAGAACAAGCCAAGGATCACCAAAAGGATTTGCACCTTCCTTTGAGGCCTATGACTAAAGCTAAGGAAAAAAAATGAGGGAAGCAATTTAAGGGCTTTGTCACACATTTTGGTATTCATATGTGGAGCAAAGGCTTAGAGACTCAAGGTATATTGGCATAAAAGCCATGCCATCTCCTTAAACCACTTGAACGTCCAAGTGGCAACCCATGAAGCATCCATTTGGTGTCACTCTTGGCTCTAACATGACAACCTCTTTATGTCACACATGGTTAGTTTTTTTTGCATACTTTTGGGCTATTTTTGTGTAACATTTGTGCGACATTTTTGACTTTTTATTGTATTATTTTTGGGGCTAGTTTTTGGCTGATTGGGCATCACTTTTGAAGGGCCATTTGACCTATTTTTATGACTTGTGTTTGACTATTTGGAAAGGCCTAGACTTATGTGTTTTTGGCTATTTTTGTTTGAATTTTTAGTGGGCTTGTTTAGGACTTCAATCTAGCCCATCTTTAGGAGTAATTTCTATTAGAGAAGGCATGCTTCCCTCACAATTTAGATTTGATGATTTTATGAAATAGAAGTATTTCTTTTTGAGAAAGTACTCCTCTAGGGTTCTTGTAAGAAATTGAGATATGCCGAAGAGCTTGCTCTTTATGGCATCAATTTTATCACTTATCACTCTCTCCCTACCTTTCTAGAGTGTGGTGTGAATATCATTCTTTTTCCTTTTCAATTTGTTGCTGAATTCTTATTAAATCGGAGATAGATCCATGGGCATCTCTATAGGAGATCACATCGCTTAGAATATAGCCCTATGTTAGATTTATTTAATTGAATACTTTCATAATCAATCTAATTAATTATCTAGTAATAAATAAAATAAGAAATAGTATAATAAATGGATAATAAGATAGGAAAGGGCAAGATAATTATAGATAGAGCAAAGGAAATTTAGAGGACGATTGTGTTTGCTAATTGGCAAAATAAGGTGGGCATTAGAGGACCTTTGTACACCAGGAGATGTATATTCATGGAACTATTATTATTTTTTCACATGGTGATAGACTACCGATGATCATCATGTGGTTTAGGAGGGCACAAAATTTAAGGAACTTCTTTAATGCCCTGAGGGGCATATTATTTATCAGTAGACGTTTCTTTTACTAATGACCCATTGCATTAGTATAATTAACTTGCTTGTCTAAGAAGGTCAAAAAGGATTATAGACTTCTTACATGACATATCTATAATTATTCAAGAAATGCTTAATCACACAAAATCATGATAATGGAAAAGTCAAGTATGAAGAGAATAATGTTTGCATATGAATATATAAATATATACATACACACTATTGTGTGGATGTTATACAAGTTTAATGAACAAAAGGATTTGAACCCAAAAGAGGGTAGGAACCTTCACTTTATTGAGTACCATGGTTTTACTCACCCATTTCTTTAATGTTTTTTAAACTCTTAGCATTTTGTGAATCTTGATTAACAAGGACCCACTCCTAATCACTAGAGGTAGGAAGTACTTTTAGTATATGGGTGTATTGTAGTAGACAACTAGTAGTTAGCCAAGTCATCCTTGCCATTTTATGAGCCATGTTTTTAGAAAATAATTAATTTTTGTATACTTTTATTTCCATTTATGTATGAATTCAAATTGGTTTTGATTTTAAAATGCACAAATTATTATTGAAATTTTATTCAAGTACTATTTAAAGGACTTTTATTGCAAATGAGTTGTGAGCCATAGGTTCATGGATCAACCCCAGTGTTCATGCCAATCATTTTCCTTGGGATTAGGGATGTGAAAAGTTGGTATTAGAACTTTGGTTGTGCCTAGCTAGCTTTAGGGATGAGTTAGGTTAGGAGATGGTAAGTACGCCCCAAAAGTAGTTATCATCATCCAAGTTCCACTTATCGATGTTCATTACATACTTATTTGCATCTTAGAATGATATTTCAATATTAACCAAGATTTTGTTTCTCTTCTAAAACATAGGAGAGATGGCCCCTAGACAACATTTTAGATGAACTATGGAATCGAACGAAAATGACGATAAGGAGTTGAAATTGCCTTCGAATCCACAACTAAATCAACAAAGAGGAAATCATGGGAACAACTTAGCTACACTGATCAACAAAGTGGATCAACTATAATGAACCATGGAGGTTATAGTTCAAACTATGATAGAGAGAGGGACGAGACGAATAAGTCACTAGGAAGAGGAGGTTATAGCATCACCACTACCACCTCTCCTAATAAGAAACACTCAAATCATGGACTTCCTTTGATTCAGATCTATGACTTTTTAAGGTTACCAAACTTTGGATCCAAAAGAGTTATTAGAATAGACTGAGAAGATACTAGAAATAATTGGGTGTCCCATTATGTTGTACATTAAATTCATCAATTTTATGTTAGAAAGAGCAACTCTACACTAACATAAGGCCTAGTGTGATAGTCAAGGGCCAAGGACTCCTTGAGATATGTGGGAAGACTATCAAGAGGTGTTCTTCAAGCAACTCCTACCTAAAAGTATCAAAGATGTTAGAAGATCCATAAGAGTTCCTAGAGTAGATTGAGAAGATGTTGGAAGTACTTGCTGGGTTTCAATGCAGCAAGCACAGTGGAAATTTAAAATTTTTAAAACCTACCAAGGATCCATATACAAAATATAAATCAGTTGGTACAAAAAATACCTTATAGCATTGTGTTTATGCAGAATGTAGCAACACAGATCAACGATTTGATGCAAAATCAAAAGCACCAAAATTTGTCTCGTTGATGCTGTGGTTGGATGTGATGTTGTGGTTGAATGCAGCAACCCAGATTTCATCTCCTTGATGTTGTGGTTGGATGGGATGCTGCGGCTAAATGGTGCGTTGCAGCTAGATGTAGAAATCACTAACACAGAATGGTAGATCTGTATCTTTATGGTATCCACACATGAGTAAGACAAAACTTTCATCTACTGGATGGAATCGCCTCTCTCACTGCATCTTTGCTAGAAGACGGCTCTCTCTATTTTTCTAGGATCACTCAATTGTTTTTTCTTGATAGAAACTATTTCTATTCGGCTGGCTTATTTTTTTACCAATCTCTTTGTTGTTGTATGGCTACCTTACTAATTGCCAATGTTATATTCATAACTCTAGGGTTTTAGTGAGAAAAGACCTAGGCCCAGTCCAACTGATAGTCCTAGTCCTAGCCCAACTGAGAGTCCTAGTCCAATAGAAAGTGTAGAAAAGCTTTTAGGCTTAAGTTATGAAATTAGTCTAACTAACTTTAATAATTAAGCCCAATGTAATATAACAATAATAAAGCCCAATGTAATAAAATCCAATATTGTATTATATTGGGCCTTATTTCAAGGATCTCTAAATCTAATTAAGAATTCTAATTATATTACATTAATTCCAATTTTGTCATACTCTTTATGTGCAACCCTATAGGTTCTTATTACATTGGCAATAATACCAAAAAATAATCTAATTCTAGCATCATGGATAGTGAGTGATATCTAGCAATGCATCACTACCATCCTAGTAATAAGAATGTTGGTGATTCGACCTACCTAAACAATGACCAATATTCCATATCTCTTTAGTCCCTTTTGTTCAAATATCTAGATTGAACTCGAGGCATGGAATGTGTCATCCTCTTAATATTTCAATCTATGTTTCTTGATCCCTAAGTGACTAATTAAAACAAATGAATCAATATCATTTATTGATCCATTTGAGCATGACCATGCATTTCATAGTCCACTTAATCAAGGGGCCCGTGGATATTACTCCTCCTAAGTAGGAGGGACAAAATTCCATCTAGATCACGCACATCCCTTTGCATGATTTGTGATATACCTAACCACTGCCTTTTAGGCCACCCTATTAATGGCAACATTAGATAGTGTCAAAGTAAATCACTCCTCATGTAGGGAACCGTGGTGATTTCATGTCAAAGGACTACAAACATCTATAAGAATTGCTTATGACACATAACCATCCATGTAGCATTCTTATAGTGGGTCTGTCCAATACATTTTGTTCTTTAACATATACCCATGTAATGACTTGATATCTCATATCCATGACTTTTGGTCATCAGTCATCATACATACTAGTCTCGCTACATTATTGCTAT
>JANHAO010027668.1:0-10794 GCA_026873985.1 Saraca asoca
TATTAAATAAAATTAAAAATTTTAATTAATATATAATTAATTATAACATATTATATAATTATTTCATATTAATTTTTTAAATTTTTATTTAATATTTAATTAATTTCCTTCTACTTCTTGTATAAGAAATAATTTTTAAAATTTTATATTTAATTTTTTTATTTTTAAATTATTTTATATATTTAGATTATAATATATTAAATAAAATTTGAAATTTTATTTTTTATTAAAATTTTAATTAATATATAATTAATTATTATATATTATATAATTATTTTATATTAATTATTTTTTTATTTCTTTATTTTTTTTAAAAAAATAAGAAAATTAAAAATTAAAAAAAAATGAAAAAGCTGTCTTCCAAAACAAAATTTTAAAAAAATAAAAGAAAATCGAAGACGTTGTTCGTACCAACGTCTTCGCCCCTGCAGGAAAATTTTTTCATTTCAACACCGTTGCGGGAATTAATTTCTTTTCCTGCCCCACACAGGGCAAAAAGCCGGGGCCCGAAGCCCTCATTTATTTTCATTTGACCGTCTTTAATATTGACTTTTCACTGTGTAGTCAATTGAACCGTCCACTCTTCCCAAAGGTCACAAGTTCAGTCCGCCCTCCCTCTAAATTAATGAGTCTGACTCCTGAGATTTTCAACCTATATAAGCACTTCTTCTTCCTCTTTCTTTCAAAACTCAACTCTTACAAAACTTCAATTCACAGAGAAACAAACTCAACAATTGCATATCATATATCGTAATGAGTATTTGTAGCTCAAGTTCTGGAAGAATCACAGCAAATATGGAGAACAAGAGGTACAACGGAATCCGGCGGCGAAAATGGGGCAAGTGGGTATCGGAAATTCGTGTTCCCGGCACTCAAGAACGCCTATGGTTAGGTACATATGCGACTCCGGAAGCCGCCGCAGTGGCTCATGATGTAGCTTTCTATTGTCTGAGGAGACCAACAACGTTAGAGAAACTCAACTTCCCAGAAATGTTGCCTTCTTATTGTGTCCGACATAAGGACTTGTCGCCGAGGTCAGTGCAGAAGGCAGCAGCAGATGCCGGCATGGCTGTTGATGCACAGAGCATTGGAGGGAACATGTTAATGAAGGAAACTGATGATTATAGAAGGAACAACAATGTCGGAGCTCAGACAGAGACTAATGGCGGTGGATTTGGGTGGGAAGGTTTGGGTAATGATGATATTATTGATGGTGGTGGGATACAGGGCGGATATGAAGATTATATTTATAGAGAAGGGCAGGTTTTTGACATCTCAGTAGAAGATTATCTTTAGATGTGAAAGTTCAAACTTGAAACTTTCTATACAAACCGGTCTTTGATTTTGTTAGTTTGCATAGATTTTTAGTTAGTGATAAGAGGTTAGAAGCCGGTAAGGTTACAGTAGAGTTTGGGAACTGTGAAGGATATTGTTTGCACAGGATTTTCATGTTTCAAATACTCTATAGTTCATTATAGTCTGCGTGGTCCACCATGTACTTTTTGTTTGTGCCTATCCTTTTATGTTTGTGCTAAAACATGGACTACCCAGAATTGAAACTGTTCAATGGCCTTACAAATAAAAAAAAAACATTTAATTTACTCCTCACATCTTAATTTTATTCAATTTTTAATTAAATTCTTATAATTTAATAATTTTATTTAATTTTGAATTAAATTCTTATAATTTAAAAGTTTTACATTAAATTTTTATATTTATTTTTTTAATATTTAATATCATTTTTTATTAGATTTTATTAATAATTAATTTACATAGATAATGATCTATTAAGAATTTAAAAAGTGAAAGATAAGAGATCCATCATATTTCTTTAAAAATAAAATAATTTTATAAAACATTCTAATTTTATCTAAGTTATTTATCATTTATATATAAATAAAAATTATATAAAAGTTTTACATCACAAAAAATTATAAAAAATATCTAATTAAAAATAAAAATAAATATAAGGATTAAATTGAAAATTTTTAAATTATAAATATCTAATTAAAAATGTAATAAAATTATAAAAATAATAGAGTAATTTACTTAAAAAAATGACAAGCAATTGATTTTATTTGGTCTTGGCCCTAACCCCCTTTGCCTCACAGATTAACATGTTCTACCCTTTTTTTTAACCTAAAGAATCGATATTATACATATTAATTTTCATATATGCATATATTATATTTTAAAATATTGGTTCCACTGTAGTTGGAGCACAAAATCTTCAACCGCTCGTGTTTCTAAATCAGTTTTTGGTCCAATCTGAAAAATATTACTCATAATTGAATAATAATAATAATAATAGGTTATAGTGGATGTGTATGTTCATTGGGGTACAGTGGGATTTGCTCGTCGTTAATCCCAAGAACAGCTAATAGTGCACCGCATTGAATTGGTCCACGATCCCCTTCTTCCTCCGAGTTGGTTTACCTGGTCACATCGCACTAGTCGTGTGTTTTCACCCTTACTGTAGGACGTTTGCTGGTTTGGTGGTTGCTTTGGGTATTCTGTCTGTTTCCCGTGATTTTCTCTGGAGGACAAAATCTTTAGAATTTTCTATATTGAACTATAACTTTGTATTGAATTGGATTAATAAAATATTACAATAATTTAGTAAATATGGTCAAATAATTTAGTAAATTTTCATCAGATTATTCAACCTTAACTAATATCTAAATCAATAATAGATATTAGTGATGTGAACATCATAACTGGATTTTTTTATGATAAGTCAACTAACTTAATAAGGTTATAATAAGATAGATCTTTGCTCACATTCTAATATAAGTTATAATTATCTTATTGAAACTTCAAAATAATTTTCTCCCTTTCTCTACTAGAACTTGTGAAGAGTGGATGAGGAGTTCTTGTATTTGTGAATTTATAATTAATATCAGATACATTAATTATTAAATGATTAAATTATTTATACAAATTTGATACTTTGTAACATATTATAACAAATTAGGTTAATTGGCTAATTTTATTCTTTCATTTTCTCATAATTGGTATGAAGATCAATTTTTTCTCTTATGTTAATTTATGCAAATTATATTTAGAGATTTTATGTGACTAAACTGGTAGATAATTCATAATAAGAAACATTATAGGTTTTATATGAATTTTTTATAGCCTTTTTGTATTAATGTACTGCATCAATTGATAGTGAATTTTGAGGTGGAATCACAAATTGAATTAATCCAAGTTTTTCAAAAAAATTTACTTCTCAAACTGGAACAATTTAAAGCAAAATTTCTCAAATTGATTTGTGATTTCATATAAAAGTTTATAGTGTATAAAATGCACAAATCAATTCGAACAAAGAATTAATAAATTATGTTTTTGGATTGAATTTTGATGTGCATGGTTGTTCAGTTTCTAAAATATTTGCTTTGACAAAATTCAGCTTAATTGTAGAGTATTTGTTCAAATTCATTAATGTTTAAATACTACAACGATTAGATAAACAAAAATTCCAAAGCAATTTTGTAAAATTTGAATTGGAATTGCATTAATTTATGAAATTTATACTAAAATTTGCAGCAGTTTAGTGTTTTTGATGATATTCTCCTTGTTAATAATGACATGAGCCTATTGAATAAAACAAAGCAAATGTTATCATAATATTTTTGCATGAAGGATCTTAGTGATGCATTTTTTGCATTGGACATTCAAATCCATTGTGATAGATCTTGAGGTTTTATTGGCTTCTCTTAGAAATTATATGTAAAGAAAGTGCTCAAAAGGTTCAATAGGGATACATGTTTTCTGTTGACAGTAGATTTTGGTTCTGGGCCAAACTTCAGCCAACAGAGGATTCTTTTTGGATCTCAAACTATAATCCAATCGCAAATGCAGTAAATGAATATAGAAAAGTGAGAAGAAAGGGAAGAGCAGAAAGGAACACAGAGCTTTTAACGTGATTTAACCAAATCCAGACAGAACTAGACCCTACGTTCATAGTAATGTATTGATTTGAAAGTATTTTTACTAAGTTTCGATATGATGGCTTCAGTCCTCTTTAACATTCATCTCATTCTTTCTATTTATAGAGGAGAGGAGGTTATAAATATAATTTTATATGTAGTAAATCTATTACATAAAATATTTAGTGTATAAGACAGGATAGACAGACTAAGGTCTCGTAAATCAACTTCTGTAGATTGTCTTTTGCAAATGGGCCCCATGTGTCTGCTGGGTAATACATGCATTGGTCTCCTGCTTAACGAGCTCCCAGATTACTGGTCATACCTTATAGGCCAGATTCTTCGGTTTGGGGGAGCTGTTATCTTCTGAGGTAGTGAGGTTGAGCTTGTTCTTGTTGGGGTGAGCTAGGGCAAAGGAGGTTGCTAAGGGCGTGAGCTGAGACTTAGCGCTCTAAGCGTCCTACGAGCTGAATTCTTGCCACACTCAGGCCACTTGCCAGCTCATTAAGGATATTTCAGATTTCGTATATAACATAAGCCCCCCAACTCTTAGCTCACTTCGTGGGTTAGGAGTTAAAACTTTTCAGACATCATTCAGTCAAAGTCTTCATAGAATCTATCATTTCATCTATTCTAGGCCATACTTCTTGTAGTATGTGCCTCACTATCATTGGTGAGTCAGCCTTCGTTCCTTTCCAAGGTAATGAATAAAGGTGGTTAGGGAGATTCATCTGGACCCTTTGGTGAGACCGGGCTTGGCTCTATTTAAGGCAGAAGAAGTTCTTTTTGCTTTTTCACTGAACAAACCATGAATATCCCAAATAAGCCTCCCTTATTTTTAGCATTTAGTCTTTCTGTCATGGTGTGTATGGCCTACTGCATAAGGAGCTTAGAAGACATAACTTCTTAAGTAACATGGAAGGATCTCATACGAATCTCGGATTATGTCCTCTTGGCTTCACCATTAGGTTTTTGCCCTATCGACCATGCTCCTGTCGTTTCTTGAGTTGTTCTCTTTGCGAATCAGAAAAGGAGCTGTTGGCCAGGAAAATAAGGAGCAACCATGCTCGTTCCCTCTTTGGTTGATAGGAGTCATGTTGAGGAAGAGCTTGCTATTAAGGAAGGTGTTGAAAGAAGAATTTTAAGGACTTAGACAAGCTTGCGACCTCTAGTTAGTAAGGGTTCACCGCTCAATGGCTGGCCTTTGATTGGTGGGAGCTTTCCCCTTTATGTGGCAATCTTTCTTCTAGAAGAAACTAGTTATAGCCATCCTCTGACTTGTACTTTGACCCTTTCTAATTTGTATTATAAGTTGATTTAATTTTACCTCGTTGAGGCTTTCTAGTGAATAAAATCTTCTTTTGCGATTTCTGCATACTGTTCTCAGCTTTTTGCATCCCATAGACAATAATGCAAGCTCTTGTAGTTCGCGATGAAATACTCAAATAGCCAATCGGCCAAACTTCCTTGTAAGCAACAAGCAAGAGCGAAACATCTCACACATGTAGTATGAGTAAATCGTATAAAAACTATGTCCAATAGGAAGTCACACTAGAGCTATGAACATTTGGTCACATGAGAGCTGTGAACATTTCAATCTTGTTGCCTTAGGCAAATAATTGAGTCAATTCTTGTGCTTTAGCGAGCACACAGCTACACTGACAATAAGTGTTTAAGAACGCCTTTATGCCTCAACAAGCACGCAGCTACGCTGGCAATGTGAGTTTATTTTGATCGTCTCTATACCTCAGTGAGCCTGCAGCTTAACTGGTAATGGGAGTTTATTTTGAGCATCTCCACGCCTCAGTGAGCCCGTAGCTCAACTGGGTAAGTGAGTTTATTTTGAGTGTCTCTACGCCTCAACAAGCCCACAGCTCAACTGGTTAAGTGAATTTATTTTGAGTGTCTCCACACCTCAGCAAGCACGTAGCTACACTGGCAATGTGAGTTTATTTTGAGCGTCTCCACGCCTCAGCGAGCCCATAGCTCAATTGGGTAAGTGAGTTTATTTTGAGCATCTCCATGCCTCAGCAAGCCCACAGCTCAACTGGTTAAGTGAGTTTATTTTGAGTGTCTCCACACCTCAGCAAGCACATAGCTACACTGGCAATGTAAGTTTATTTTAAGTGTCTCCATGCCTTAGTGAGCCCGAAGCTTAACTGGTTAAGTAAGCTTATTTTAAGCGTTTCCACACCTCAGCGAGCCCGTAGCTCAACTGGTTAAGTGAGTCTATTTTAAGCGTCTCCACGTCTCAACGAGCCTGTAGCTCAATTGACTAAGTAAGTTTGTTTTGAGTGTATCCATGCTTCAACTGGACCAAAGGTCACAATTGGATAATGAGTTTCCAGGATGAGCTCTGGCACCTCAGCTCGAAAGCTGGCAACTTCATCAATTCATCTCCGAAATGAGCTCCAAAGGGCCTTAGCTTAGAAAGCTGGCAACTTCATCAATTCATCTCCGGAATGAGCTCTAGGGGGCCTTAATTGGACCAAAAGCCATGGTTAGCACAAAGTCACTCTAGAAATTTAAAAGAGATAGCTGCATGTGAGCTATGAAAATTATGAATATTTGATAGCAGGGAGCAGAATAGAAAGATGAAGACAATAACACCAAACCAATCGGCTAATAGCTTTCAATAGAGACAAGGGAAAGAATTTACATCAACTCTTAAGTTTAAAATACATTGTTAATGTATAATTCTGACTGAGCCCCGCATGTCGCACCACGTACTTCTTTAGATGGCCCATTCTGATTAGTTCTTCAATTGCATCCCTAAGGGCCCAACAATTCGAGGTCCCGTGATCGGCCTTATTATGATAAGCACAAAACTCTTCTTGGTTTCTTCACGTATAAGGGATCCTAGAGGGTGCAGGCATACTAAAGTCCTTTCTATCCCTTTCTATCATGAAGATCCTATCTTGGGAGTCTGATAGGATGTTGTATTATTTGTGGTGATCTGAATGCTAGGACCACTTACCTCTGGGCCTTTTGGACCTCCTCGCGGCTCGCTAGGTAGAGTGATCATCCTGGTCCATATTGCCTCTCTTCTTGTTGTGGGAGGAGCCAGCTTTCTCATCCTTTCTGTTAGACTTTTTCAGGCTAAAAGTCTCTTCCCACTTGACCTGCTTAACAGCTCGCTCATAAAACTTGGTAAGATCCTTTATCTGGGACTTGTATAGGCTTTTGTATATCTTTCCATCTTTGTGGAGTCCCATGAAGATTGTTGCCAGTATGGTTTCTTCAAATGGATTCTCCACTGAATTGGCCTCAAGCTTGAACCTGGCGATGTAATCCTTTAGCGATTGATGCTTGCGTTGAAAGATAATGGCAAGATGGTAAGGGGTACAAGCTGTCTCTTCAGTGCTCAGTACTGGCTGATAAATTTCTACTGGTAGTCTTTCCAACTACATATCGACCGAGTTGGGAGGCTTTTGAACCAGGTTCGAGGTACACCTCTCAATATAGCTAGAAAAACTCGACATTTGACCAAAGAATCGACCATTTGCAAGTCCATTTGAACATTGAATGCGTTCAAATGATCATACGGATCGGAGTCTCCCTTATACAGAGGGATCATGAGGACCTTGAGCTTGAGGGGAAGAGTCTGAGCCTCAATTTCCTTAGAGAGTGGTGACCTTTCTTCATAGTGAGCTCAGTCATTCAGAGCTTAAAGGCACTTTTCTAGCTAAATCATTTTCTAGAATAACTTTTCAACCAATGGGTCTTGTCCCCCAGATTGTTGGCTGAAAGATTCTTGGATTCTTTGGTCCTTATGGTCGCGAGGACTGCAACTTGGAGTTTGCTCTTGCAAGCAGCAAGCTGGAGAATTTTTCTAATTGGCGTTGCCCAAACATCCAACTTATTACTGTTGGAGAACAATTATGGGTGTAGTAACTTTAACTAACTTTTGCACATCTTGTGCTAGCATTGTGACTACTTTAGTAAGTTCTCCCATCATATTTTTTAGTTTTTCTTGGCATTGGAGCCAAATCTGCACTCCATTAGCACCATTGGCAATGGCAGCAGGTTGAACAGAACTGGCTGGGGGCAAGCCAGTGGTTACACCAATGACGGGGGCAGTGGAGGAATTTATTGTAGACACATGACCTTTTGGAGGATTAGGTAATGCGTTTGAAGCTTTGGTGGCTTTTCCCTTAGCTATCGCAGTAGAAAACAAACCAAAGAACATATGAGATCCCCATAGACAGTGCCAAAATGTTGACGATGGATTTTGGTTCTGGGTCAAACTGCAGCCAATAGAGGATTCTTCTCGGATCTCAAACTGTAATCTAGTCACAAATACAGTAAATGAATACAAAAAAGTAAGAAGAAGGGGAAGAGCAGAAAGGAACATAGAGCTTTTAATATGGTTTGACCAAATTCAGATAGAACCAGACCCTATATCCACGGTAATGTATTTATCTGAAAGTATTTTTATAGAGTTTCAATATGATGGCTTCAGTCCTCTTTAACATTCATCTCCTTCCTTCTATTTATAAAGGAAAGGAGGTTACAAATGTAATTTTACATGCAGTAAATCTATTACATCAAACATTTAATATATAAGATAGGATGGATAGACTAAGATCCTGTAAGTCAGCTTCTATAGATTATCTTCTGCAAATAGGCCCAATGTGTCTACTGGGTAATACATGTGCTGGTCTCCTACTTAACGAGCTCCCAGATTACTAGTCGTACCTCACATGCCAGATTCTTTAGTCTAGGGGAGCTACTATCTTAAGGTAGCGAGGCTAAGCTCGTTCTTGTTGGGATGAGCTCGGGCAAAAGAGGTCCTTAAGGGCGTGAGCTAAGACTTAGCGCTCTAAGCATCCTGCGAGCTAAATTTTTGCCATGCTTGGGCCACTTACCAGCCCATTAAGGATATTCCAAATTTTGTATGTAACATTTTCATTATTCTACACATATTTAAGAGGGTGAGATTTTTTCTAAAATCCAATATCCTCAAAATGATGAAGAGAAATCCAGAATGAAGATTGTTCCATATGCTTTTGTTGTAGATAACCTAATGTATGCTTAAGTAT
Source organism: Saraca asoca (assembly GCA_026873985.1). Classification (NCBI taxonomy): domain Eukaryota; kingdom Viridiplantae; phylum Streptophyta; class Magnoliopsida; order Fabales; family Fabaceae; genus Saraca; species Saraca asoca. Next base: position 8,975 of record JANHAO010027668.1, read on the forward strand.
GTATATGTCTTGATATAACTTTTATAGTTGGTGTACTAGAGAGATATTTGAGTGATTCTGGTCAGAGACATTAGATTATCACGAAGAAAGTTATGAGGTACTTGTAAGGTACAAAGAATTATATGGTGACCTATAAGAGATCTGGTGATCTTATTGTTATAAATTACTTAAACTATAATTTTACTGGTTACCTAAATGATAAGAAATTCACATCTACATGTGTTTTTATGATTACAAGAGGAGTTGTTTCTTGGTATAACAATCTCTACTATGGAGGTATTGATGGTGAAATCCAATCAACAGGTGTAAGTTTAGTGTTATCCTAGACTACAAGTTAAGAATGTGAGCTAGTAGGAAAGAAAGAAAGAGAAGAAGAAAAAATAGCAAACACTAGAAGTTTTTATCATGGTTCGACTAAAGCCAATCGGCTCTTACGTCCACATTGAGTTGTATTAGCTTTTTTATGAGGGTTTTTTAATGGAGATACAATACTATGTTGTTATTCCAGTAGAATATCTGTATGCAATTTTTCTTGCTTACTTTTATAGAGGTTCCCCCCTCTATTTATAGGAGGAGAAAGGGTTACAAGTGTAATTTGATAAGTAACAAAATGATTATTTTTGCTACATTGGGCAATAAATGCTTGGCATTTGGTAATATATGCTGGAAAAATCATCGTCAGACTATTAGGGGCTGATGTGTTAGTTTTGGAGGCTGAGCTATCAGTTGGGAATATATGCCCTCAGCTGATGACTAGGCTTCTATACTGGTGCTCAGCTCGCTATCTTAGCGGCTTGGGTTTGTATTAGACAACCTGCTCCTCATGGACTAGTCTCATCATTGGATCTGTCTAGGATAAGTTTGCTAAAGGTTGGTCTGGGCACTGTGCTCTGCCCAGTGAGTTGGTGCCTTCCTTAGTGAGCTAGGTTGTGCATTAACCTCACCATTTGTCCTTAGTCTGTGGGTAGCGAGCTGATATCCTACTGAGCAACCCCAATTGTCAAGTGATTTGGGTTTCCTTTTTAGTTGGGTTCTGTTTCTTATTGGGCCTTGGCTAATTCATTTTAAGTAACCTAAAATATACTCATAACATTAAGCCCCCTAACTTTCAGTTCACTCTACAGATTGGGAGTTGTACTTTGCTAGAAAAGTCCTTACCCGCACTCTGCAGCATTGTCAAGTCTTTCATCTACAGTTCACTGTTTAGTCAAAAGTTTTTGCTTATAGTCTATTGTGTTGTCATTTTGATCTCGGTCTTTTGCTTCATCTTTGTTAGGCTATGCCCCTTATTGTGGATGCTCCCCAGTTGTTACCATGACAGTCTTGCTTTATTGCAGACTGTTCGATTTGGTACGATTAGATATTCTTCAGATTCTTTAGTGAAGTCAGGCTCATCTATATAAGGCGTGGGAAGTCCTCTCCTTTTCTTCACAAAGTAGCCAGATGAGTGCATTGGATGCCCTCTCATATTTCTAAGGCTTTAGCCTGCATCTTCTTGTTTTGAGGCATGTATGGTTCGCTGCATGAGACTGCGAGGCATGAATGATCCATTGCACATGGTTCTCGTGGGGCATTCTTCCCCAGGAACTCTGGGAACTTGTTTATAACCTCCTCTGGGAGCTAACAAGTTTGGCTCCTCCTTTTTTGTTCTTTTATCCTATGGCAAGCTAATTGCTTGGTTTCTGGTTGTAACCAGTAGTTGCAAGACAGAGGGAAGAGATTTTGGCTTTGGAGGTGATAAATGGGAAAAAGTACATAAAAATAAGATAGTTTTTGGTCCATTTTGTTAATTGTATTTTATATTTTCTTAGTGTTTTTGC
>JANHAO010027669.1:0-10789 GCA_026873985.1 Saraca asoca
AAATAAAGAACTATACCACTTCTAAACAAGGGTATTCTTAAAACAAAGCACAAGTTAGTCGCTTTTCCACCGCACAAAGCAGAGGAATGGTTTTTCATTAACAAGATATAGGATGTAAAAGAAAAGATTTCAACTACTCTGTTCATAATGAATCCAAGAATGATGAGAGAATAAAGTAAAATATATGTTTGACCTGTGCTTTCCTGTTGGATTCGGCATCTTTCTTCTGGCGACTGAGTGACGAATCGTCCTGGGAAAAAAAAAAATTAAACCTTAAGAAGGAAAAAGTAAAGCCAATTTGATTTAATCAAGCTTAGGGGAAAAATGAATAATAACCTGGTCGACGGAAGCCAGAGAGAAACCGAGAGGATCGGGAACATCGCGAGAAGAAGGACATGTAGAATTACCACTGAATTCAACAGCCCATCTTCGTCCCACCCCTCCCATCACTCCCTTTCCCTTCTCCATACCAATATGAGATTAGTTCTCTCCTTCCGTCTCGTTCTATTAAAGGGTCCGATAAGAATGACAGACAACGAGTTTGCTACAGTCGAGAGAAAGAGTCTTCCATTTTAACAAACACGAGACAAATCCCACTAACGGATTAGCCAAGGCGCATAAACGACTTGATTATTTATTTATTTATTTATTTTTCGAAATTTTTATGAAAGTCATAATCTTTTTCATCGGAGTTACAAAGTTTTAAAAATTTATTTTATTGGTAGAATTATAACTTTTTGTATATTTATTTCTATACTCAAAATTCACATAGAATTATAACTTTTTCTGTAAAAAAAATAATAAAATTTTATATTTAAAATTATAATTTTATAAAAAGTTAAAAATATAAAACTTTTAGGAGAAAACTTAAGGGAAATTCTTTAGATGTTTGTCATGAAGATTCTTTAATCAAAATTTAACATTATCATTTAAATATTTTAGATTTGATAAAACATAAAATTTGAAAAAAAAAAATAAGCATGACATTAACACTAATTTAATTCTATGCAAAGTAAAAATTACTTATGCAACAAATGTTTTTTTATGGATTTAAAAATAAATATTTTATCATGAAATCATTTTTTTTTTTACAAATTTTAAAGGATTCAATACTTTTTTTTTTAGAGGTGCTAAACGAATAAAATCAGAAATGTTATCTAAGAAAATTATCAAACCCTAAATTCTAAATAAGAAATATAAACTCTACACCTAAAACACTAAATCCTAAATCTTGTTTGTTTAGTTTAGGACTTAGTTTAAACTTGTAGTTTTTGTGGATTTAAGGGTTGTGAGATAATTTTTTTAAACAAAAAAATTTATAATGATAATTGTCTTTTCCGTAAAATTAAATTAGTATTAATGACATACTCAAAAATTTTCAATTTGAATTCTATGTTTTTCATCAAATTTAAAATGTTAAATTGATAATTAATACACATATTAATATATAATTGAAGATGACAAATACACCTAAGTGTTTTTCAATTTTCTAAATACGTGTGAGAAAATGAACATCCCTAAAAATAAAACAAGCATAACTGGTGCTCATTAATGGAAGATCAATAGCGTAATCATTTTGATATTCCAATTATTAAGGGAAAAAGTATCATATGCAGTCAACAACCAAAGATATGGTATTACTTTCAAATGTGCATTGCAAACAATGACACAGAAAATGGATGAAAAACATGCACCAATTTTGGCCGGGGAAATATTCTCTCTTCCTCCTTATACATTTTATTCTAGAAAGCCTCGTGCAAAAATTGGCAGACGTTAGAGTGTTAAGCTGTATAAGAGTATTCTGGTAGGAAACTTCTTTCCCTAACAAGCTCATGAAGATCGTGAACAATCTTGAACACAGAGTCTGGTTTTGCTAGCCTCAATGCATTTTGTGACATTGCCCGTAGTTCTTGAGATTTTGGACCAAACCAATCAGAAACAATTTTTGCAATCTCCTTCGGCAATTTAGAGAACTTCCCACATCCATTTTCAACTACATAGGGCACATTGCCAGCTTCCTGCAACGAAAGCAAAAAACTTAATTATGAATTCAGAGACAATTTTTACATGTGAATCTAGCCTCGTTAGTTGCATGCATGTATCCATTACCAAAACATGATCTTATTCATTAATGAGGTTGACGAACAGAACCAAAATACCTGCCCGGCAATGTAGTCATTCAAAATAATGGGGAGTCCTCGGATCATGGCCTCTGCAATTGTCCCTGGGCCTGCCTACAAAAGCAAAACAGAAATCATTAGATGTTGTCATGCTCAGGTAGAAAAACATTTGTCCTTCCTATGAGGGAAAAGCTACTCACACAGTGAGATTGATTCATAAGGGTATCACTTTGTGACATGCAGTGAGTCCCACACACAATAGAGGGGTTTTTGTGAATCAGTCTCATTGTGCGATTAGCACACTCCTGCTATGAGACGCATACCTTTGTAATGATGCAATCGCAAGCTCCCATGCATTCCTCCATTTTGGTTACAAATCCTTTCACCTAGATAGGGTAAAAAATCAAAAGGGTTTCAGCACCTGGGATGTGAAATAGAGAGTGATATTTGAAGTGCAATTAATCAGAGAGAGATAAACTTGAATGACTTTTAAAAAATGTCATATTATTCGGAAGGTAAAGTTAAAAGCAACCAAAAACCTTCACCTCAAATAATTGGGGTCAATTACAGAAACAAAGCCGAAATACTCAAGGGTACACAGATCAAACATAGACACCAGTAGATGTCATGTCTGATGGAATGTTTAAGCATAAGTAGGAATACACACAGAGGGATGGGTGAGAGAGCAAGGGCGCGCGCTCACAGGAATATTCTGGAAAAATTTTGACAGTATCTTTACCTGCACAGGAACCTTCCAATTAATTGAAAGCAATTTGTCAGCAAGCTTCTTATTACGACCACAAATCACAAGGACTTGACCAATTGGAGCCCCAAGATTCTCATCATATAATGTATCTCCAAGTGCCCGAGCAGTAGCCTCAATAGGGCCCATACCTTCTCCTCCCCCCATCAACAATACAGCAGGAAGATCCTCATCCATGCCTAATTTTCTCCTGAGTTCATCCTACAACATGAATTAAAGAAGCCAAGATAGTCAGCATAACCTGATTTAATAACACCATAATAAAAAACCATGTCACAGTTAAATTGTTCTTCTTGTCAAATCAAAATTGTATGGACTAAAGCCTGTATTTATGGAACTTGAACCCATAACAAGAAGTTAAGAACCTTCAAAGCTATTGAATCAAGGATCCTATCCTTTCGCAAGTAATCAACAATAACAAATTTATTCAGTTTTTTTTTTTTAAGAATGAAATAATAGTTGTAACTCTAGTTGACAGGCCCATCCTATGAACAATTGAACATCAATGACATAGAGAAGACCAAAATTTTCCAGATAATAATTGAAATAGTGCAACTGTGCAACTTCAATTACTTCACTTCTTATTATGACTGGATAAATTACTCTATCTAATCTCATTATATCGCACTAAAAAATAAAGGTCACTCTAGATCATAAATATGGCAACCATTAATGCATTTCCAGACTTGTAAGTGAATCAGGTATGAATTTTGAGGGATAGCAATGGGAAGACAACAAACCTTTGGTCGAACAGGCTTGACAAAGGAAGGTCGCACAGGTAGACCATAAATTTTTATTTGCGATGGCTGGAGGCCAGCTTTCAGTGCCCTTTTCGAAACATCTGTTGTTGGACAGTAGCATCGTGTTACAAGCTTATGAAACCTAAAGATACAAGATAAGATGTCAAACCCAGAATATTGATATGGTTTTTTAAGAAAAATATGAATCAAGCAAAACTAACCATGTAGGATGACAAGTGCTTAAATCTGTAACAACTGTGGTAAAAACAATCTTCTTTAACAGACCCTTTGACCTCAGGATGCGAAGTGGAACGTGTTGCATCAGTGGATGCACACTGATAATTATATCTGGCTGATATTTCATTAGCCCCTTGGCGACCTCACTGTAAAACAAGATAAAGATATTCGATGATACTATATCAATTTCTGTCTGAGAATAGCTATATATGCTCAACAAAATAGACTCAATAAATAGCAACTTCTGCATGGATGGAAGAAAATGTCTTTTGACAAACCACTCCTCTATCTGTAATGAGCAGTGGTTGTTGTACATTTTAATGTCTCACAATCCCCTCACATCATATACACATGGCGTTTTTTCTCCCAAAACTGACCACATATATTTTAAATTGGAAGGACTGGTTTTAAATAGGCTGTGCTATGTGAAGAAGTGGATTGTGTGACTAGCATATTTCTTGAGGTAAATGAGGTCTCACCGAGCTATGAATGTTGAAGTTGCAGCAAAGTTAGACTGATGCACTACACGCGGAGCAGATGCATAATAAGTCATTTTCCACAGTGGCCCGTGTTTCACCAGAAAGCTATAGCTCCTGGGAAGTTGATTGAATGGCCAGGGCGTGTGATCAGTCCATAAATCAGTAACAAACACCTGTAACATGAACTCTTGACTAAGAACATTGCAATAAGAATATATCAAAATCTGTTCAGCCGGGAAGAAGAACTTTCACTTAATTGATAACATCCATCATATTAATGAAAAATTTTCCTTTCTCTTTCTTATGCTATTATTCTCCTTCCAGCCAATTCAGGCAACAGAAAATACACCAAAATAACATTACACATAAAGACTTACCCGATAATCATCCCCAAATTCTTCATAAAATGCAGCTTTGATGGCTTCTGCGGAAGCTCGGTGGCCCCCACCAGTGTCACTCATCAAAATTAGAACCTTTTTAGGGTTCTCGGCTCCAACACCATTTGAATGCACTCTATCATCTTCCAAAACACCACAGCCATCCCCTCTCAAACCATTGCCACTATCATCTCCAGAACCAACTCCAACCGAAGCAAACCCAATTGGGATTCTCTCACAGTGAAACCTAACAGTTCTATTGAATTCATTAAAAAGTTTCCTAAAACTGAAACCTTTTCTACTTCCTAAACTTAGAGAAGTAGCTGCTGCCTTGTGCTTCTTACCACCGATTGTACTTCCTACACTGCCAAAATACAAGGAATTTGACAAAACTGAAGAAGACCTATCTGATCCCAAGTTGAGAAACCTCGGATTGAATGCAAAGTGACCAAATTGGGATACAATATCAAGCACCACACTTGGTTCTTGCTTCACGGTCGTCGAATGATGCATGACTGTTTCTTAGCTAAAGAGAACCAAAAAACAAAACAACCTTTAAGTCATTGTCATTATGTTTTCCTAATGCAGAAATGAACATAAAAAGTGCATTGGAGATTGAAGAGAAAACTATGAACGGATAATGTTAAAGGAAAGGAATTAAAAAATGTAAATTTGGAAATCGGTTTGTATCCAGAGAAAGGGATTTAGAAGAAGAATCAGGGTACAAACAAAATATGCTTGTCCTTCGATGGAGACACCAATGTTGGGATGAAGAGACAACCAAGTACTCACCCTTCTTATTAAGCTGGGTTGGATTGGGTTTCGCTTTAACTTGATCAATTGACACCGGCCTGGAGTTTCAACCTCACCTCACGAATTTTGTTGTGGGGGCCACTAAACTTTTCCGTAAGATCGAGTAAGCCAATAGGGGTTTGCCACATCAGAAGTGGAGTCTTGTTTCAAGTCAACCCACCTGAAATTCTTAGATAACTATACCTTATTAAAATGAATAAAAAGTTATACATATTAGTATATAAATATATATTCTTCCATTTGGAGATCTAAAATTAGATAGGTCAAATGTACGAACCCAACTTGTACCAACTTGAAATTATAACTACGATCTGCAATGAATTCGTGCATATTTTAAATGTATGCAGACTTATTTGTTTAAATTCATTTTTAAAACAAGTTTGAGGAGTCTATCATTCTTATGGGATGAATTTTTATGAGAAGTTAAATTTTTTAAAATATAAATTTATTATAAATTTCATAAAAAATATTAAAAATTATTTAATTGATATTAAGAAATTAAAATTTTTTAAAAAATAAATTTTTATATGATATTTAATTTAATTATAAATTTCTTTGTAAATATTATCAAAATGACTATAAGGTTTTAAAAAAAAAAATTATCAAAATATTAGATAAATTTTTAAAAATGTATTTTTATTATTATTTAACATTTAAAAGGATATTTTTATATTTTTATTTCATTAAAAATATAAAAAATAAAACTTATTAAGAAGATTGATGAACAATTTTTTCATATCTTGTGACAAGTAAAATTTATTGAGAAATGTAACTTTTTTTATTTTTTAAATTGATAGAAAATCAAATAATTTAAATATTTTTTATTTTTTCAAGAAGTTATATTTATGATGAAATTTTTTATTAATTAAAGGACATAAAAAAATATATTTTTTTATAAAACCTTTTAGAAAAAGTTTGATTCCTAAAAATTTATAAATAAATCACTAAATTCATGATTTTAAGCTCAATTTCACGTTTTGATTAAAGTGTATGTGATTGGACCTGTATGAACTCGAAATCACAAACGTGATTTAAAACTTTTTGTTTGGACCAATTTTAAAAAATGAGTTTGAAATTATGTTTATATACTTAAATGTATTGACATCTTCATTCTTCACCCCAAACAAGTCTCTGTCTCCAACTACCCATATCTCCGACCGGCCAAAACACGTATACCTCGATGGAAAGTGTGGTCAACGTTTCCGTTTCCGTTTCCCACTATTCCCCACCATTGGTATTTGCCAATAGAAGTTGGTCTACATGGTAGACCATAACTTCCACCATATTTTTCTAAGTTCACACCCATTTTGCCACAATGACAAAGATACCCACCTAATATATTCACAAAGTGGAAGCCTGCGTAGCAGCCCATGTGATTGTGTACCAACAACTAGTAATAATAATAATATTATTAACAACTAATTGGATATTTACTCTTTTTTTTTTGTTAGATTTTGCTAATGATGGAGTTGCATAACAGTTTATAAAATGAAAGATAATAGAATCATTATTTTCTTTTAAAAATCAAATAATTTTATAAAATATTTTAATTTTATTTAAATTATTTATTATTTATATATAAATAAAATTATATGAAAATTTTAAATCAATGATCTTTAAATTACATCAAAAGAGTATTATTTAAATATATTGATTATTAATAAAATTCAATGAAAAAAATGATAAGAAGTATTCAATTAAACAAGAAAAATAAATATAATGATTTATTTGAAAATTTTTAAAATATAAAAAATTAATTAAAAATTGAGTGAAATTAAAAAAATAAAAGAATAATTTAATCAACAAAATATATATACGCATAAAAAACACAATACAGTATATGGGCTCTTCTGTTCTGTTGAAGTTACGGGCTTGGAGCCTACTGAGCCCAAATTTGGAAAGCTATTTGGTCCGAGACTTTTTAATGAAATTTAAAATAGGCTTGATTATTATTGTAAATTTGTCATCCTACTTTTTATATTAGTACAAAATTTATATTTTTAATATTAATAGCGCCATCTTTCAATTTCTAATATAGAATACTAAAATGATGATGGATAATTTTTTTTTTTATTTGATGTAGCAATAGAAAAATGACGCATGAAGTCAATTAAAAATTTAAAATTAAAGATAATATTAGTGTAATAAAAAGAGATAAACTTATGGTAATTTTGTAAAATATTTTAAAAAAATAATCATAATCAAGCGTTTAAATAAAACACATGAACAAATAAGGCTGGGCATTTTTGTGTAAATTTCATCATTGTGCAAATGCAAATACTAAGGGATGGTTGAGGGTCAAAGTTGGCCGGAATCACAACAGTGAATCTCAAACGCAACGTAGTTCTAGTTTCAGCTCTTGTTTGTATACAGTTACAATGTGTGTCTGATTGTTAAAAATGTTTTCGACGACACTGACATTTATCGACCCCAACACGAACGTGTTGGGGTTATATCTATAATTTTAAAAAATTTAAATATTTATTTTTTATTTCAACCCACGTGTCAAAATTGATTTCGAAATCGTGTTCATAATTTAAAAAAATTAAGATACATATTTTTTATTTCAACACACGTATCAAGTTCGATTTTTAATTTATTATTTATTATATCTTATTATTTAATATTATGAATATTTATTTTTATATAAAAAAAATAATTATAATATATATATTAATAAATAAACATAATATTTTTTAATATTTATATATATATTTGTTTTCGTATCCATATTTCTTTATATTTGCGCGTCAGTATCCGAATAACATAAATATAAAACTTGATAGGTCGGATATGATACGGAGATTTTCGATCTCTTTTTCCACAAGAAAAAATATCAGCTTGAATTTTCCGTCGTTCCAAACAGTAAGTGGGGCCCCTCAGTCCGCATATTATTTTAGTTCTCATGTTTATCTTCTTCGTCGAGGGTTGGCAATTCTGGTTGGCTCTTGCGCCACAGGAAAACAAAAACCACCACCTCCCAAAGTGTTTAAATTGAAAACTTCTGTTATTTCTGGCTCTTGAAAAAGAAGAAGATGACTAGCTGTGTGTCTTGTGGTCGGTCCTCTGCGCTCATTTCAAAGACTATCGACAGTAACAGGTTCCTATTAGCGGGAAGAATGCCTATTGGTAATGCTAGATGCGGCACCAGTAGGGTACTGCTTCCTGTTGTCCGGGCTTCTATGGTCGACTCTTCCTCGTCCTCTGATTTTGCTAGGCGCATGGAACAAGCCTGGTTAATCTCTCAGGTAGACTTCTCTCTCTCTCTCTCTCTCTCTCCCTCTTTCAATTTGTGTTATCTAATTTCAGTGTGGGTTGAATTTGTAATTTTTAAATTTCGAGTGAAATTGGTATTTTCAAAATTATAGAATTTCGAGACTCAATTTGGGACCTTGCATTCCGATTATACCACCGCAATCGGAAGATGAACCCCATGCTTTGGTTCAATTTCGTATTCGATTTTTTTTGTAATTTATTGTTCATATATTTTGAGTTTTCAAAAGCTTGTTTTTGCCCAAATGGCCAAATCAATATGATATTAGTCAGTGGGAAAAGTTATGTCCTTGAAAAGAAACGGACTCGAAAGAAATACAAGTCAATATAGGAGTTGCGAAACTCAGCTGCTTATTTCCCTGGCCTATACTCAACAAAACATGCCATCCTTGCTTGATTCTGCTCAAACCTGGGTGTGTCATATTGATCATGATCAAAGCACCTCTTTGTCTCTTCCATCTCCATATAGAAAGTAAACGAACCTCTTTTGTTTTGCCTTACCTTTTAGGCTTTTAAGTCATTAGTAATTTGGTTTCTCATAAGTCGTGTCCTTTCACTTAATTTTGAAGCTCTAATATACTTGCAAGCTTATACTTGGCATGATCCTTCATTTTAGCTTGGTATATGTTTGTTTCTCAGTAGCTCTATGGCTATTCTATATAAGATTTGATTTTTAATATGTTCACTTGTTTTGACAATCAATATAGGTGTGCTGACCGGGTAGGTTTTGGTGATTAAAGTCATACCCTTGTGTCATAATCATATTTTTTACCTTCCCTAAACATGTATGTTCTTTGCTATGACTTTGAATCAGTTCTTGCAACAATTATAGGTTACCATTTAACACGCTATTAGGAAAATTTATTCATGAGATAGTCCAAATAAATCAAATTAGTTCTATACTGGTCCTTGATTTCTCCAATATTCATGATGCAGCAACCAAGGCCAGTTGTATGTTCATCTTGCAACTCAAAGGGGCATATTGAATGCAAATGGTGTGGGGGCACAGGTTTCTTCATTATTGGCGATAACATGCTTTGTGAAGTTCCATCCAGGAATACCAGCTGTGTTATCTGTGCTGGGAAGGTATCTTGATGATGAAAGATGATTTGAATTCTCAAATACAGTCTCCCTCCTCTGCACTGTTTACATTATTGGCTTACCTCATTTGAGGAAACTTATGTTGTGTTTATAATTCAGGGCTCCATGTGCTGTTCTGATTGTCAAGGAACAGGGTTTCGTGCAAAGTGGTTGGGAGAACCTCCTATTCCAAAGTAGGAGAAGTAAACTGCTGTTAAAAAATATGGAGTACAGCATGAAGTTCTTGAACTGTATTGTTCAACTTGTGTTTTATAACTCTAACTGTTACCTTTAATAATCATTTAGCATTCTTTTATATTCATAGCACCTTAAGTGTCATTGTTTTACAAAGTGAGATCTGGAGGAGCAGTGCTAAAACTATTGCACAAGAAATTTTTTCCCCTTTGTATAATAAATTGGGACAAAATGTATCCTTTTGTAAAGCTCATGGTGTTATATAATGCCAGAACATTCAGTTTTGTTGAATCACCTTGTCAAACATCTTCTATGGATTATGTAATTCTCCTTTACATGATTCATCAATTGGAAGCAGAGCTCACTTAGTAGTTTACAATGTTCAATTTAGAAAAAAAATGGTTAATTGCTAGATTCACGTGCAGACCCATACTAATTACCAAGTGTGGCTCACAAACTCTGGGAAGGCCACAAAAACTTGACATAAGCTGCGGGATGGAAAATCTTCTGGTTGAAATAGCTGTTCAGCCACTCTTAACTATTGCTGAGAAAAGCAGTTTCTTGACACCAGTAGAATTGGAATCATGCCATTCAAGAACAATGTATACATATTTTACTTTAGTAGACTAAGCAACTACCTTTGCCGAGTACAAGAGAGAAAAGAAGATACAAAATAACCATTCTTTTGGACAATGTATCCATATTTTACTTT
>JANHAO010027670.1:0-10884 GCA_026873985.1 Saraca asoca
AATTATGCACAAAAATAAAATATCAAAATTATACATACAAATAAACAATTAAAGTATGTATTATTTTTCCAAAATAATTTTCCCATGAAAATTACAATATTCATAATAAATAACAAAAATTATAAATATCTATACTATATATATATATTATTTATTTCCAAATATATGAAAAATTCATAAATGTGAGAATTTATAATAATTTTTCCAAAAAAATTACCCAAAATAAAATTCTGAAATTTTTTTTTATTGCCTGGACAAAACAATGTCATTTTAGGCCAAAACGATGTCATCCCCGATTTAATAAGACTGCAGTTGGTTGCCAGTCAAAATGGCGTTGTTTGGGTTATGCCTAAACGACACCGTTTAGATCCTTTAAGTAGAATGACGTCATCCAATCGAGAGGAGCGTATTGAGCCGGTTAAAATGACATGTCATTTTATACAATATTAAAACGACGGCTCGAGCTTATGATTTATATGACATGTCGTTTCACTTAAAATGAAAATGACATGTCGTTTGAGTCTCCTTCAACCTCCGTCCGGGTCAACTCAACTCGAAAATGACCCAACGGAGTCCGATTGCAACCCGACTATTTTTTGGCCATTCCAACATCCAAAAATCAATTTTTTTGCCCAGAATTGTTAGAAATCTATTATCCTAATGATTTCTCAACCCAAAATGCAATAAAAACAGTCTTTTCTTAAAGTTCCAGAATTTGTTTAGAAACAGGGTAAATTTTGAAAAAAAAAATTCGATAACTTCAAGCAAGGTAGAGGCTTTAATAGCGGCTCTGATACCAAATGATGATCATAATATCCTATATATGCTTCTAATCATACATGATTAGAAGCATAAGAATTATAGTAAAAAATGGAAGCATAGACATACATACCTCTGGCCATTGCTTTCTTGTTTCAGGTTATTTTTGCTTCAATATTCCAGACGTTTGTCACACTTTCTCCTTTGACTTTGATGGTGTATGAAATAAAATGTCAAAAGGTAGTGAGAGAACCCCGAAATCAAGTATATATATGTGTTTTCTTCCATCAAGAAAACGGCAGTAGTTACCACCTTTCAAAAATAGTCGTTGCTTCAACGGTTTTTCCTTTCAAATTGTCAATGGTTGCACCATTTAAATGTCAACTGTTTCAGACAACAAAATGCTACATTTAAGGGTTTAGTTTTGGATGATATTTGGTAATTATTTTGGATGGTTTTGGATTTAATGATGTGGCAATAACTTTTGATGATGAACCAATAGTTATCTTTTGATTCTTTTGACTTGCATTGTTTACAAGATTTTTTATTGACTAAGGAGAAGAGCTTTGGCTTCTTCTTCATTACCTATGTTGGCCCATGATTTTGTGGTTAAAGATAAGGGAATTTTCTTAGCTATTGCTTGTAAGGTTTCTATTAGAAAAGGGTAATCCTCAATGGATTGTGGTTTAGTGTAAGATTTGGGAGAATTTGAAGGAGAGGTTTGGACTTACTTCCCTTTGTCATTTAGTTTTAATGGTGCATCCATCTTTGAGTAAGAATTCAAGTGCAAATTCTTGTTGCTTTCTATTTTCTTCTGTGGCATTACTTCTCCTAAAGAAATTCCTGAGTAAGGAAATCTATCACATTCCAAAATCCCTAGGTGTGATTAACAAAAATCACCTTATGGTGATTTGCAAACTCATAAGCAATCTCTTATTGAAGACCCTTTTTCATAATTTTGAAAACATGAAATTAATATGAAAAACATATCTTTTGGACCCTTTATCTTTAAACTCATGATATGCAAAATTCTAATAAAAATCATTTGAAATAAATAATTTTTTAAAATTAAAATAAAATATTTTCTAAAAGTTATAATATGACTGAGGATTCAGTATCTAGCTAGACAAAAACTAACTACTAAAAGATAACTAAGAGAACCATAAACCTGATTTCATATACATACAATCTTTAGGAAATCTCCTTATTGGAATAATCTTTTCAAATTTAATAATCCAAAAATGTTAATAAACGGGATGAATATAAAAACTCAGTGAGCAGAAGCCAACCCAACTTTGGGTTGAAAACTCTTAGTTATACATATAGTATAATCAAATAACATATAAGGTGTGCATGTGTATATATAGTGGAAAAATATAATTTTTGAAATATATTAAAAAAATAATACCATATAACTATCTCCAAAACTTTTGTATATGATCTTCATACTTATAATCTATTCTTAACTTTCTTTACTATATCATTCATTCATGAATCATACATAATAGGAGATATGATCCTTGCTTTCCTAAGTCATTAGTAATGACTATGTAAACCTCACATAACTTACTTTACTAAATCATATCATATGACCATGTAAAGATTCATTCCTCTTTTATTATACTAACAGTAGGGTATATTGGGGAGTGACCCTTTCATGTCCTTTCCTACCATGTCTTTAATTTGTCCCCGTTGGATCATTTCATTTCTATTGTGCCCAAAAGCACTTATCTCATGACCTTTTTTCACATGGATGACTCTGTCTTATAACCCCTTATTATATGGGAGACCATCAGCCCATAACCCCTTATCCTACAAGAAATGTCATGTATATTTCCTAGCACATATATGTCCACAAATATCCCTTATCAGTTCACAAACATGCATACATGTACCCACATTTCATCTTTCGTCATTCTTGTACCTCATCTTATTATAACATATTTAACTACCCTTATAAGCATAATCATCCTATTCATATTCTTCATGTTAATTTATATATGCTAATACAATGAGATGTGATTATAAAATATTATCCTTGAAAGAAAAACTTCTTTAATAAAAATAACTAGAATTGTTAAAGTAAAATAATATGTAGTTAAGCAAAAATGAAATTACAAAATCATGTAAATAAAACATAATACTCTTAAAATAGTAATTTTATTAATTTTAATGAAATTTAATGATTAATAAATTTTTCATAAATGTAAGTAATTTAACTAAATAAATAAATATTTTAAGAAAATAGGATTTCAAAATCCATAAATCATAATTTACATAAAGCATGGAAAACTTATTTTAATAATTTTTCATAATTCATATTATTCATGCTTATATGCATATGCATGATCAAGATTTCTAATTTAATTTACAACTTAAACCATTTCTACATTCCCATAAAGGATCTGTTTCATAAACATATATCAATTCTGACAAACATGTAATCATATAGTAAAACAATTCATAAATACTAACATGAATCTACCTTCCGACATACATTCTAGCATAAGTCTGATTTTATCAATTCTTTCATTTAACGTCTAATCTATGATTTCTTACTTGCAATGTTTTTAGCCTACTTCTTATAAATTATTTCTTTAACTATATTACATGTATCTAATAATAAAAAAGCATTTAGTAATTTTCAAAAATATAACTTTGTATAAAAAAGGAGCCAAAATGGTAGAACCCAATCACATGATCATGTTGAATTCTTAAACCTAAAATTTATAAGTTTATCTCTAGTATGAACTTTGACCTTTGGCTTAAAGCCTAGATGCAATGTAGTAGTCATCCTGGTGTAGACAATTTAACTAATTAATTTTGATATAAAAATCATAAATAAGATTAAGGAAATCAGAAACACAATTTGTATTGTTAATTTACCTTGAATTCAGGTTTTCAGATTACAGACTACGCTAGGGTTTCTTCCTGATAAGGTTTTAGCTCTGAACAATGTTTAACTGCACTAGGATTTTGAGACCTCAAATTTTATGCATCAAATTTTACTTGACTTGAAATTGATTGGTCGACCACTCTTTAGAAATTGGTCAACAGACTGATCCTCCCTTAGGGACCATGACCTTGGTCAACTGGTCACTCTTCCAAACCTATGTTCGAATCCATCAGGTTAACCCTAGGGAATATTACAAAATCAGGAAGAAAATTTGAATATCCTTTAATATATTCAATATCAAAATCAAAAGCACTTAAAATTACTTGCCATCTAACAAATATTTGTTTTAACATATGGTTTTTAACTTACTTTTGGAAAACATCTTTGAAAAAATTGCAATCAACAAGAATAAGAAATTGTTTATTTAATAGATCGCTTTGGAATTTGTTAATGTATAAAACTATGGCTAAAATTTCCCTTTGGATAGTAGAATAATTTTATTGAACATGGTTCTAATGTTTTGATATGAATACTATGATATGTTCACTATTGTTTTTTTACTTGTCTAAAATTGCCACCATATCCTATGTTTAATGCATCTGTTTCTATAATTTTTAATACAAATGGGTAAAAATATGCAAGCATGGAAGATATTTGTCTTAAAACTTGATTTGTTTGATAATATTTATACGAATATGTTGTTAGAATTTTTTTTTTTGTGTAGGCTACCACTAATTGTAAGTTTTTTTTAGTTTTTATGAAATTGGCTAAATAATTATCCAGAGGTTTATTTACTAGAGTCCAGATCTAATAAAGTGATCTATTACTTATTGTGAGCTTATAAATTCCTAATTATGGATTAATATGTTTGATGATTAAAGTGTAGACCTATACCTTTTACTAGTTCATGATGGGAGAGTCAGTTAGGATTTTTTTATATTGAATAGGTCCCCTCTCCACTCCTAATTTGATGTCATTACTAGTTTGTCCTCGTTGAAAGCCACACAATATAGGAGAATGAGAGCCTATGCCACTAATGCACAATTCTGCACTATTAATTTTATGGAGTTCCATGAAAGTATGCTTCCGCTTTATTTCTTGATGTTCTAATTTTTGTACAAGTTAATATTTAATTTTCTTACATATTGTATCAAAGCCACTTGTACAAAATTAGGACCCAAACTGATAAAAATATATATGATTAATTTAGAGTTTTTCAAGTTTTATTATATCATATTTTCTAGTAATTTAACTTGGGTTATTATGATAAAATTTCTTAGAATTATTTTAGGACTTTCACTATCAATTTTATCATGATTTTTATGCCTTTTTAATTGTTGATTATAATTTTTGAATTTATTTTTTGGGATACATGATAGTTTTATATATTCAATTCTTTGATTTATTGTATGTTATTCAAAATTGGTTTAAAGTTTTTTGTAAATTATGATTCTATGATTCTAAAGCACATAATTTTGTTTGATTTTGTGTTCTATAGAGAATTTTGAGATTTTTTTTCTGTTATGTATTAGGATTTATATTTTGTTGTATGTGTTTTTCGGATGGGCTAGCAAAAGGCCCAGCTAGAGGGAGCCCAGCCCAGTTGAAGGAAGTCTTCCTTCATCAAGGCCAGTTGAGCATGCAAACCGAGGAAGAGCCAGTCAGTAGAGGTTGATTGATAGAGAGTCTGCAATAGCCAAATGGTAGACTTAGCCTTTTTGTATATAAGTTCTGTGTAATAGGAAAGGAGGGGGACTCAGATGGTAGAGAGAGCATCCTGAGAAAAATAGAAAGAACCCATTGTAAGAAAGGGAGAGCTCTGAGAGCAGAGAGCCATGGTGCTCATGAGAAAGAAACTCTTGTATAACTGTGTACACAGCAAGCATTTCCCAGTAATAAGATCAATCGTGGATGTAGGGTCCAGTGATATATGGATTTGGCTTAACCACGTTAAAAAATCTTGTGTTCTTCTTCTTCTTCCTCTATTTTCTACACCAGGTTGCAGTTAGGAATCTATCGAATCATTTCCCATTGGCTGAAGTTTGGGTCCTCCATACGAACTAAATTTCACTGTCAATATTTTGACACCGTTTGTGGGGATTCCACCTACATCCTGGTTGATTTTTATCTACTTGAATCTCGCCACTACTGGAAGCTGTAATAATAGCAGTAACAGTATTCAAATAGCCCTTGGCACCATTTAGCTTCCAGAGACTTAAATCTGAAATGGCATATATGGAAACTCTTGGACATTCATGCATGCCTTCATTCTTAAGGTTGAAACATTGGCATCTCTTGTCCATCAGCCACTACTTCAAAGCTCTGGTTTTTGCTAAAGATAGCAACAAGTCGGTGCCAAGACAACCGTAACTAGTGACTACGGGATCAATCACAAGTCTTTATACTCCCAAGCCTCTTACAGCCGCAAAGATTGCCACGAGGATAGCCCATGAAAGTCTCAAACACATGAGTGGGGGGCTTCTTCTTGGCATCACTCTGCTCCTAGATGAATGAGTGCAGAAGCCATGGAGCAGTTTGGTACATGGATGGGCTCGCACTCTAGCTTTACAGCAACTCGATGACTCGGCATCTCCCTACAGCAACTTGGCATTTCCATGCTACAAGGCTCGATTTAGTCTCACATTAACCATGCAATGCAGCTAAGTTTGCCTCTAGCAGTCCAGTCCTTGCAGCATGTAGCAACACGAGCTCGCAGCAGGCAGCAACTTGATCCTCACACTCCAGCCATGCGTTGATGACCCCATATTGGTAGCACCGTTCCGGAATTGGCCCTGCACGTGAGCATGGAAACGAATTGCTATAGTCATAAAGAGGTTAGGCTTATCCAGTGATGGCATGGAATTTTAGTTTGAAAGCGAGTTTGCGGCTTCTCAGTCCAATGACAAGCACACAGTCCTATTAATGAACTTACACATAAAAAATTCCAACAGTGATAGCACCATCCCGACTTTGGACGTTGGCACGACGCCACAGTTGCTGACAGTGGCTGAACCAAAGTGTGGTCTCGATTCACTTGTCTCATATGCAACCATGCAGTCTTCTAACTTCGCGAGTTAATGACAAAGTTCTGTGGCCTCACTGCAACCATGAAATCTCAATGTCATAGCCATGCATTGATGTCTGCAATAACCACGGTGATTCAATTCAGGGTCAGTCCATGCAGTCTCACGTAGCTTCACGTAGTTGAGACAGCTTGCATGCCTGAAGACTCAAACGGCCAAGACAAGCCGAGTTACATCCTCCATACGGTAACCTCGTGAAGCCTTCATCCAAGCCTTCACGTATCCAGACATACATCAGCTGAGCGGGCCTTATGCAGTCCATGTGCCGCTTCCTGATTCCATGGATGAGTTACGGCTTCATGTTGTCTTTGAATTGCAACAAGCAGCATACAACACACCAAGTAGTGTGCAGCAAACAACTGAAGTGTGATGAGTAGCCGTACCCTCGATCGTAAGCCGAGCAAAACTTATGTACATGCAGCAAGCCAAAGTCATGATACAGCTTCACGTGACCAGCAATAACTCGTGTTGATGAATTCGTGGTCTCCATGCAGCTTCTCTCGGCATCAATGCTCATCGACCAAAGGTATAGCATGCTTTCATATGATCTCATGCAGTAGGTCATGGCTCGCGAGGCAATGAGCACTCGCCCAACTATGGTTTGGCTCTACCATGGATGTATCCCATGCAGCAATGTGCACAAAGAGTCCATGCAACATTTCATGCAAGGGCAAGCTCATGTCCAATGCAACTTATCCCTTGTCACGCTCGGTCTGACCACGGCTCACAAGGGGACGAGTTCACACCCTAGCCACAGCTTACTGCCACGTTATTCTTACAGTCCATGCAGCAGTTTGACCCTCACGCTTGAGCCATACGCAGATGACCCAAAGAATTCATGGCAGCAGTGCCATGCCAAGCCGACTTCGGATGTGAGTGTGATGATCACGCGACAATAGAAGTGACGGGCTTCCTTCAATGTGTAGCAGCCCTCGCAATAGGAAGCTCACAACATGCAACTGTTCATCTTTCGAAACTCACACGAGGACAAGCTCACGTCGAGCCTCTGTCTATTCCACGTCGAACTCGGCCCATGCAATAGCCTGGGCAATGATGAGTTCACAACAGTTCACTTCCGTCACGAGCTTGTAACGGTAACAAGCTCTCATCCGTGAAGCCTGGTCCATACAGTGGTTCATGCAGCAACAAGCTTCCAGCTGTGAGCCTGGTCTCTATAGATAAGTTTGGTCGTGCTACAGTTTGAACTTGCAATTAGGTAGCAGCTCAGTCCTCGTGCTCAAGTCGTGCATCGACAGCTCCAACAAGCCCATGCTGGCAACATCTTTCCAAACTTCCACACATAAGCGTAATGATGAGCTACTATCATCACGAGGAGGCTGTGCTTGTCCAAAATGGCTGAGCAATCCTATATCTGATGAGGGCTCATGCATTTCTTATGTAGTGATTGAATTTGACGACAGCTTGGTGCACGATAACCATGCATGGAGATTGAATCCAGTTTTGGACAAGTAACAACAGTGATGTTCAGCTCGCACCCTGCATGCAGCAAAAACACGTCAACGACCTCGAGTTCACGCCTTCTGTCCTCTGCGGTCAACACTAAGCTAAATAGAAACCCAGAGTAGGGGGCTTGTCATTCCAACTCGAGCAATATTACAGCTCACACTTGAACAAAGATAAGTTCTCATTCTTTATCTGCTTGAACGGGCTGGATATAATTTTTTATCCCAACATTAAATATTTTATTATGGCTAGATTTCTACTCCTTCTTTCAAAGCTACAATTACACTATTGGGTGTCCAGGTAGGTTGCACAGATGCATCCAATAAATACTCAAACTCATGCCAACCGAGGCATCCCCATGGGAGATAGGCCAAAGGCCACCCGTGCTCCCATGATGGAAAAGCCCCAAGGCGATTGCCGAAAATGGGACAATACCTAGGGAACAAGATCTCCCGACAAGGCACCTTTCTAAGGCAAAACTACATCCGGGTTGAACTCCACTGGGTCGAACTCTACGGGAACCCCAGAATGGAACCCTGCCAACGCTCCAAACACCTTACTCATCATGCATCTGAGCGACCTCCTTGGTCAATCAATATGATATATGTTTTTAAATCATGATTTTTTGGCTAAAAACCCATTTATGCTAAATCATATGATTTATTAATATCTGCTACCGAAGTCAATTGACTTATCGGACATTCATTCTACTCAAATCTTTTAAATTGTGATTTGCAAGAATTTATCTCAGCACGACATGTCAAGCTTTTGCCAGCAGAAGTCTAACTCCCAGTCCACAAAGTGCACTATGAGTTGGGGGGGCTTATATTGTATAGCAAAAGGCCCAGCTAGAGGGAGCCCAGCCTAGCCCAACTGAAGGAAGTCTTCCTTTGCCAAGGCCAGTTGAGCATGCAGATCTAGGAAGAGCCAGTCAGCAAAGATTAATTAATTGAGAGCCTACAATAGCCGAATGGTAGACTTAGCCTTTTTGTATATAAGCTCTATGTAATAAGAAAGGAAGGGGGACTCAAATGGTAGAGAGAGCATCCTAAGAAAAATAGAAAGAACCCATTATAAGAAAGGGAGAGCTCTGAGAGCAGAGAGCCATGGAGCTCATGAGAGAGAAATTAACTCTTGTATAACTGTGTACACAGTAAGCATTTCCCAGCAATAAGATCAACCGTGGACGTAAGGTCTAGTAGTATCTGGATTTAGTCGAATCACGTTAAAAAATCTTGTATTCTTCTTCTTCTTCCTCTATTTTCTGCACTAGGTTACATTAGGAGTCCATCGAATCATTTTCCGTTAGCTGAAATTTGGGTCCTTCGTACGAATCAAATTTTACCTTTAACATATTTAATGACAGTTAATTTATCATGATTACATATTTTTAGAACATAATATTTTTGGAATTTAATGGGCTTAATTTATCTACTAACACTCTGAAATTAAATTGGCGAAATTGAGATTGATTGAACGGTATTTTTTTATTTATTTTTACTATTTTATCACCCTTTTTTTTTTAGCTGCACATCTTCGGGATTTTACTGCTTTCGTCGCCTCTAATGCCCGTTGTGGGAGTGCCGCCGACCGCCGGTGGCTTGCTATTGGGATGAAGCAGTGATGAGGTGCTGTGCACCTTGTCAGCTACATCAAAAAGCTTCAAATGAAGCTTTCATGGTGATCTCGGGTCTTCTGGGAAAATTAGAGCAGATGCATGTTAAATCTTTGGTTGTCATAATTGACATCAAAACAAACTTGTTTAGCTTGGTAGCCCGCAAGGCCTTGTGTTTGAAGGATCAGGCGTCTGAGCCATTTATTATATGCATTTTTGTTTCATTTTATATTCATTTCACATTCTATGTCATTTTATATTCCTTTTATTTTTTATTTTCATAAGATCTTTTTTATGGACTTAAATAATAAGGAGGCCATATTTTATATTCCTTTCATATTTTAATGACATAAAAGTTTTTTCATGGACCTAAATAATAAGGAGGCGATATAAAAAGTGAAGCTCAAGTTGAGCTTCATTGGGTTCTTCACAACTTTTTTTTTCTTTTCTGCTGCATTAGTTATTTATTAGATCTTTCTTGTTTACTGTGTTTTAAAAATATTTTAAAATATAAATAAATATTGTGATAAACTTACTTTCTCTTGATTGTTTCCACTCTCCTCGGATACACCTATGTATAATATATATTCTTCTATTGAAAGTTACACAAAAATAATAAAAATAACTTTTAAATATTTTTGTACTTATTGAAGCATGAGATTGTGGATTTGAATACAATGTGGTGCTTTTATAATCAATGTTGGTGCATGTTGTACAACACCCTATTTTGGGCTGCTAATATATGTTCTACATAATTATTTGAATATTAGTTCTAGGTTTGATTTTAATATCTCAGGTCTTTTTGGGAGACTTATAGATTAATATGAACAATTATTATCAAATAGAAATTATTCATGTTGATTTAAAAGTTTTTTTGAGTTACAAATATTTATAAGATTATTTTCTAATTATTTCATACAATTACTTGTCCAAAAGAAGTTGTCCTAGTGACTTTCCTTATTAGGAGGGCTTTTGCATATTGCATTATTATTATTATTATTATTATTATTATTATTATTATTATTATTATTATTATTATTATTATTATTATTATTATTATTATTATT
>JANHAO010027671.1:0-10793 GCA_026873985.1 Saraca asoca
AATAACTAATAACACAGATTGACTTATAAAAATCACTCTCAAACTTCAACAATTTAAGTCTAGAAATTATCAAGATAACTCTATTGCCATAGAGTTATCAATGACTTACATGTCTTTTTCTATTTTTAAACCAAAAAGTTAACATTTTTAGTTTTTTTTAAAAAACTTTATAGGGTTATTTATAGGATTTGAAACTTTTGGGGGGTTATATGACACTAACCTTATTTTAAGGGAGTCATTTGTATTTTCCATAAAACATCAATTTAAAATTCTTATGAATTTAAAAACATTTAAAAACAATGCTCTTAAGTGGTTATGAACTACTCAATAGGGAAGCAATGCAATGCTAAATGTTGTTGTCTTTTAGGCTTTTTCATTCTAGTTTTTATGATTCAAATTCAAAATATTATATATTTATGTTAAGTGTTTTACTACTCTTTCCTAAGTACTACTTACTAGTAGTAAGTTAGGAACTTACCCACAGCTTAGTTATAATGAACTAAAAGATGCATGTATACTGATAATGATTTATTTATGGTGAATTAAAAATTAGGAATTAAGTTTTTACTTAAGTTGTGGTTGAACACTTCGCTTTAGTGCTTAATTGAAAATATTTAGATTAAAAATTAGATTTTATTTGTTTGATTTGTTGAATAATATCCATAAGGTCAGCTTGGTTAGCACTATGACTATCACTAAAATAAGAATGTTGCTAGACTAAAAGAAACACTACCTCTAGGTGGCAGGTGGATGCCCTGAAATAGTGAGGATGATTGAAGCATTTGAATCTAAAGAATAATGAAAGAGTTAATAAAACCACTCAACGAAGAAGATTTCCACCCCTAACCTTTGGGTGGAAAACCTTTAGGTTATACATTTATTATAAATTCATCCATACCACATACAACTAGAATCATGTTTATGGTCTCAACCTACTATCCATGTTCTCCTACTTTAACAATTAAACTTATTCCATTGTCATATTAAGTTAGTTCATTCATCCATACATGACTCTTTAGTCTAAACCTATACCTAAAAGTATATATTCTACATTAACATATCATATTCTTAAGTAAACATGGAAATCCTATCTACTAACATTATATATTCATAAACATGTATAACATAGCTATACATAGTCATTCATAGCATACTTAATCATATTAGCTGAACATGTAAAATTTCATGCATAGCATATCACATAATCATAGTTTTATATATATCATGTACATGTGCCTGACATGCATACACACACACTAACTCTTTCAAGACAGGAATAATGAGGATGGATGGTACCATCACCATATGTATGTGTGGTTTCCATGCCAAATGAAAGGATTATATTATGGACTCGTAGATCTCTCATAAATGTCATTTCAAACTCCACATAACATAATCCTTTACTAGGTGCACCTAGCTATTCCCAATCCTTAATTAGGCTAATTCAAAATCATAATTAGGTCAATTTACATTTTATAAGCAAACCTAGATTTATCTCTAATACCAAAGATGTATAATCAAGTCCCAAACTACTTGATTATTATAGTTGTTTTACCCTACTCATAACTATTCCTAAGTTCATATTCATGTATGTGTCCTATCCATAATTATTATAATAATTCCTACATTTTAGCCAACAATTTTCATTATAGTGCATACATAAATCTTACAAAGTTCTTGTTTAACATAGTTTAGTTCACAGTCCTATATATTAACCAGTCAGTAGATCATAATTTAGACACAGGCCTACATGTTGCTATTGAATTTCATAAAATGCACAATTTGCAATCACAAACAAATTATTGGGCTAATTTGTAAATGACATTATTAATAATCATTCCTAAGGAGAATAGATCTGGTCTAAATAAAAAATCTCCACTTATGGGTGTGTTCTCCCTAAAACCAAGACTCAGCCTAAATGCAACTAGAAACCTTACAAGAAAAAAAAAATAAAGTAGTTATAACCTAGCATAAAAATTTAAGGTAAATTCAACTTTAGATTAAATAATTTATGATAGGCCAAACCCTAATTAGAAAGCATGAATCAAATCCTACTCAAGTTTGTTTTTCACTTTCAAACTCTTTCTGACTGAAAATAGAATTGTGAATAACATTGTAGGGTTGCTCAGATTATATTTTGTCCTAAAGACAACCAATCAACTAGCCTTTAGTGATTGGTTCACTGGCCTGGTCCTATCATACCCTAACTTCACAACATGACCTCTGTAGTAAGTTATTCAAAGATAACTTTCTACAAGCCTTACATTACATATTCAATTGGTGGAAAATGATGATGGACATTTTGATAAAATGGTTTT
Organism: Saraca asoca; assembly: GCA_026873985.1. Lineage (NCBI taxonomy): Eukaryota > Viridiplantae > Streptophyta > Magnoliopsida > Fabales > Fabaceae > Saraca > Saraca asoca. The sequence goes on from JANHAO010027671.1 coordinate 2,319, forward strand.
AAAGGACCAATTACTCCAAAATTTTAAAGAAACTGATATTTATTCTAAAAAATGAATTTCTATAGAAAATTTGACAGAGTTTCCTCTATTTTTTAGACTCCAGGCTCAATGCCAAATTGTCAATGAAAGGTTATACGCCCTACCCAGCACCTGTATAGACAACCAAAATCATACACAACATCACGTGACATATGACAATATAACTGACATAAACAATACAATCCAAGACATATATGCATGTGACTAACAATTCAACTACCAAACATCTCCAAGCTCAAGCCTTCATTCTTTGTCAAGCTAGTTTTCCCATTAGTGGATAATCTTGAAACCTAAAAGCATTTTTACAAAAACGGGATGAGTTTCCATAGAAACTTAGTGAGTAAATAACTTACACAAAAACTATAATATTATCAAAAATTTGTTCCCCCTAATAGTTTCAATGCATAAAGTCCTATACTTAGTTTCCCTTGACTTGTTAAAGTAAGAATACAATTTTTGTAGGATTAGGAAAGTAGTATTACTATAAAAATGATCAATTGCAATTTAAATCCCTAAAGAAAATGAGACTATTGCTACAGAAAAGTATATCTTTACACATTGAAATTTTCATGTAAAATATTATGAAAAATGAATTAGCAATAAAAATGATAGCTTTGAGTAAGCTAACGGAGTGCTAAAAGTAAAACCAAGAATACATGTGGACTAGTATTCAATTGCTCAATAAGTTTAGATTTTATAAGAAAGTAATTCAAGCTTCATACAAAACAAAAGGGTAGTCATTTAACTCAAAACACACTCATCAAATATGAAAAATAGGATAAAATATTTCATACTTCATAAATATACATGTATCAAGAAAATACAATATCTCAATATACAATTAGGATCCAATGGTGAGTTCCTATATACAACCTTGCCTATCAATCTTCAATTGCCATCATTCATCTTATCCTTTTAGCAATTATTCTCCCTTTATCCCTCCACCCGTTTCATTTCTCAGTTCAATTCTATTCACAAGTGCACTTGGAGGTTTTCTAAGGAATTCCTCAAGGATCCCATTTTTAGATAAAATTGCAATCACTAGCACATCATTAGGAATTTTCATAAGAAATAAATGCATTTTTTATATAACTTGATGAAAAGATAACCAAGCATCAACAATTCACATTTCAAAAATCAATGTTTTAAATGCATGTTAATCGTTCCTCACACAAGTATGCAATATAGTTTCAATTCACTCAAAGTTATAAAGTTAAACAATCCAATATTTAAAACATTCAATTGTCATACCATAACAAGGTTCCAATAGTAACTCATAAACAAGTGCACCACATCTAATATATCTTATAAATATTTAAAGATCCTTTAATCCAAAATAGATGTTTTATTCCAAAATCAAGTGTTCAATAAGAAACCACTAAGAACTTTATAAATAAAATATAATATGCTATTTAAGTCAAGTCAATAAATGAGATCATGCTTTGTAGAGCATATATATATATATATAGAGAGAGAGAGAGAGAGAGAGAGAAATGGGTGAGTCATTCACTCACTGTTATTAAGCTCTTTGAGCTTAATTTTAGGCATTCCAGGTTCCTTGGTTTCACCAAGTTTCAAGATGATGCATTGTCCTTCTAATGTCCAAAATCACATAGCAAGCTTTCCAAGCTTCTTGAGTTCCTACTAAGTCAAGAATGTGGTTCTTTTGTTAAATTATCAACCTCATTCAAAATAAATTATTTCTACCTAATTTACTTTCTACACTTTAACTATCTTAAACACTTAACGTTAAACCACTACTTTGAACAATTATAACCTATAGAATTGCATTTTAACAATAGCATACCTTGCAAGGCAAAATTGGATGAAAGGGGAGAGGCAAAAGTAAGCTTCAAACAACTTCAAACAAGAACTAAAATTAAGGGGCCCAATCAGTGCTAGCTTCCAAATAACAACCAACTATGGCAAACAAACTTTGCCATAGTAGAAATTGGCGCCAATGCTTCTAGTTCTTCAATGGGTTCACACATTGAAACTAGTTAAAGGGAAATCTTCAACATGCACCAAAATTAGGGGTGAGGGTTTATAAATGGAAAAGTCAAAAAAGTTCAATACTATCTAATCTAAACTACAATAATTGTAGCATGTAGCTTTTACCTCTAGTGGAGTGGATGAGAAGCCAGCCAAGTTTTCAACATACTAGCTGGTGGGGGATGACTGAAAATAATTGGTTCTTAGCAGCACCACTAGCTACTAGTAGAGGGATGATAGTAGGCACTGAGGCAAAAAATCATCGATAAAGAAGAATGCCACAGTTGGAGGGATGCTGGCAATTGCTTGCATGCTATTGCTAAATAGAGACAACGGCTGTGGTACTAGGTTTACCTCAAGATAATGCTTTAAGTCACTGAGCAAGGAAAGGGTTGGAGCTACCCTTTTCTCTAATGTGCTCCAACCAACAACCTCCAAGGTGAGATGGAACAAAGCAAGGTGAAAGCAGCTTTAGTCGCTAAAAGTAATTGATTGGAGTAAAGTGGATGTCACTAATCTAAGAAGCTTGAGCTGCTACGTGGCTCCATCTAACTTGTGGAAAACTCTAAAGGTTACTAGCAGCTGGAAGACATTATTTAATTAGAAGACAATGAAGCTGGCAGTGGACTATTATGAATAGGTGGTTAGGCATTATAGACAAAAGGCTAAGGCCGGTTCACCTTTAGTGCAAAGATAAGTAGTTGTTTCAAATGGGGTCAAAAGGCAGAGTAAAAAAACCCAAAGTTAGCTTCCCTTTTCCTATTTGTCTTATTCATAATTTTTATTTCTAGATAGTTCAACAAATCCAGTTAATTCATTCACCATTCATTTCTTTTAAAAAACAATTATTAAAATAATTCAAATAAATCAAAACATTAAAAAAATATAAACCACAAAATTCTAAATTACCAAATAAAAATCATTCACTAATATCTTTTCAAAATGCTTTTCAAGGTCTTATAACAATAAACTTTAAATATTCACAAATTTACAAAAGGAAATATTTACAATGGTTGTTCAATAAAAAATTTAAGTTTTACAAGTCCAATCCATGATGCTACCTAAGCCTATCTCATATACCAATACCACCCACTATGCTATCCTAAGTGACCCGATCTGCTAAAAGGGTGTTACACTATCCAGTTGAACACATTCAGCAGTTGATCCTTTTTCAATAAGTTTGGTTGGACAAATACAACCAAAGTTATCTTTCTTTTTTAGGGTGGTAATTAGATAAATAATATATATCAAATTATTTAAGAATCTAGTGCATATAATTTTTAAAATCTTAATCAAGGATGGTTTTGGAATGATACAAAATTTTTATATTTTATGATAAATATCTCAAACAATTAACAAAATTTAGTACTTAAAGTAAGAAACTTCTCAAATGCTATAACTTTAGTACTTAATAGATTTAACACTTAAAATTTAGTATTTAATTTTAGTGTTCAAAGTTTTAATGCTATCAAACACCTCCTTAGTTATAGATAATCATAATCTCTAACAACTACTAATTATTATTTTTTTAAATATATTTTAGATGAAGTGGCATTTAAAATGTTAACTGGTATCCATAAATTGTAAATTTTCAATTAAAAGAATACAAATCTAATTAAGGTAATGAGAGACATGATTAGTTTTGATAAAAATTTTGATGAGATAAAAATTACAATCGGAATTTATGTTATTTCATGAATTTTTTTTATGTGATTGGAATTTTAAGGACTTCATTAATTTTGAAGAAGTTTAATGAAATAAATCAAACATGTTTAAAAAAAAAGAATAATTGATTATGGAATTATATATTAATTTTGGACTCCTAAAGTATGATATCATACAAACAGTGAGATATCTATAAATAAGGAGAATTTATTAATTACATAAACATCACTACATTAATTTTTTTAAAAATACACAAAGGCCTAGTTTAGTTAATCACACAAATTAGGGATGCCCTCCATATCAACAGCAAAGAAGAGATGCACTAGTTCAGGATATTATCAATAACATGAGCACCAGTCAATTTGTTGTAACATATGTTGGCTAGATAGTACTAAATCATGTTAGAATATTAATAGACTAAGATTGAAATGGGTAGAACTACAAAGGAAAAATGGACTAGGACCAAAGGACTAGTTGGGCTGAGGTTTTGGGTCGAGTAGGTGCTAAAATGTAGATCGACTAGTCAATCAATCTTAGAGAACCAATCAATGGGTTAGTCTAGTCAACTAAATGTGCACTAGCCGATCAATTGGATGCCTCAAGGGTCTATATAAGGGTAGCCCCCTCCTACAAAAATCACAAACTCTCATTTGTAATTGAGTAGCTCTCAAAGAGCTTGCTCAACTAAAAAAGTTTCTGATTTACGCTCTTCAAGAGTGTGAGCCTAAAGTAAGGTTTTTGCCTCAGAAAGGCTAATTTCTTACCTTAAGTTCTTTATTTTCTTTAGTTTTGATAATCTTTTATGTTTTTTGATTATTACAAGGTGTTTTCCTAGCAACCAAAGGCTAGAGTCAAAACAAAAGAGGGGCTCCAAGGCATAGGCTTAGGAAATAAACTCTCATACTAAGGTAAATGGGAATTTCTACTTTTCCAGCTTCTTTTTCCTTATAAAATTAACTTAAATATTTTTTGTAATATTAGGAAGAGTAGCAAGAGACTTAGTTAGAAGCATAAAGTTATCAAGGTAGAAAGGTTAGGATTATGAATAAATGTAGAATTATTAGGATTGTTTGTCTAAATGACATTGTGCATATGTATGGAAGAGCGAGCTTAGCATAAGATTGGAGCATAACCTTAGCCAGATATTTTTAGAAAATCTGAATTTTCATTACTAACATAATTTAATCATGTTGTAATGATTAAAATAAAGAGCATTATCCTAAATTAGCTTGGATAAGGAATGATAAACCTAATGAGGGTAGAATGGTAAATTAGGCAAAGACCTAGAGATTAAATCCTGTATAGGGATGTTTATGTATGATGATTATTACAAAGTAAGGAAAGGAAGATTTATGTGTACTAAGAAGATGAAAAAGAACAATTTATCTACCACTGTGATTGCCATAATAGCCGGTGACACATGAAACAAATGCGATGTAGGAGGGCACAATTATACGAAATGCAAAATGTGTATTCAACATAATACGACATGGCTAAAGATCATATAACTTCATTGCTTCCTTCCCTTTGACTTACATAGTATCAGTGTATGCTATGACTAATCTATCTTGTAGGGCTAGTAAGATATATGAAATGAATGACTTATTTATGATTAATTAATCTAAGGGTCCCCTTGATAGTTACCATAGCACCATTATTTTATATTATGATTAGTTAACTTGAAGGTTTTACTGCTCATTGCCTTAAGGTAGCCACTACATAGATTTACTAGGTTACCGTCCTACCTAATAGATGATTTTAATGAAATGAATAGCAAATGTTAGAAAAGGAATGATGATTCAAATTGCATGACATTGTAGAGAATAAGCATACAAGCATATAATGAAAATGATGATTCATGTGCATGTATATACCAGTATAATTATGATTATATATATGATACAAGATATATATGTTTTATGACCAAAAAGATTTCTTCCCAAAGAAGGATAGAACTTCTCACCTTATTGAATACTTAGGTTGTACTTACTCTCTTATGTTTAATATTTTTAGAGAAAAGCTCTGATAAACCTTGATTAACTAGGGTCTACTCTTGTGCATTGGAGGTAGGAGTTAAGTGTTCAATATGCAAATATCTACTATGATAGACAATGCCATATGCTAATCAAGACAACCCATTCGTTTCAAGGATTTTATGTTTATTTTAAATCTTGATTTAAAGGATTTACTTATTTTAAATGATTTATTTCTATTCTATGTTTTATATTTTAAACAAAAATGTAAACCCTTGAATTTGAGTTCTGATTTACTAGAAATTGAATATATTTAAAGAAAATTTTATTTGAATTTTATGAGTTAAGAGCTGATGGATTCTTGGGTTACCATTTAGTAATTCATACCGATCATGTTTCCATTTTTAGGATGTTACATTTGCCCAAAGCTGCTTTTGCAAAGTAGTTTGCCATTTTATTTTGGTGTAAAAAAGTATGAGAAAATTTAACTTACTAATCACAAGCTAAGAGAGAAGCAATTTCAAGCAGCAAGTAGGCATTCGGATGACGAAACTCACAATGCTCCACAAAAGAAAGAGCTTTAAAAGAATCAAATTCATTGTCCCATGCAATAGTCAAACCGGTATAATTCCCCTACAACTCAACAGCTAGAACTTCACCAGCACCTATGTTATGAAAGAAACTTCTAATCATTGCCCAGTGCAATCTTGTAAAATACCATCATAGGCCATCTTACTACCCCTATTCCAACTATCCCCATCAGTGCTAAGCTTGATCCAGTGATGCTTAAGAAGGTTCCATACTCAATGTAAGTCAGCTTCAGAGGTTGATGAAAGACTAGCAGAATTCAATGAGGTATTACAGTGGGGAAATTCATGCTCTCTTATTCATTGCAATTAGAATATCTCCCTATTACTTCACTGTTGAAGATTTCTAAATTTCTTCAAAATCATCTCACCAAACAAGCAATCCTAAAACATAACTTCTAGTACCCATTTCCATTTCTAGACAAGTCCTCTAACATTTTAAGTGTTGTACCATTCTTCTTGAGAACCTGAGAAGAAAATCGGCCATTTGGAGGGATGCACAAAACGTAACCAGGTGTTCAAGATAGTGGGACAATCATGAACAACATACAAATTGGTCTCAAAGAATTGACCACATTGATGACATAGATTGCTATTTGTCATACTCTAGGACACTATAAACAATAGTGGGTAATCGACCTCTCAAAAGTAGGCAGAGAAAAGTTTTGACCCTTTTAGGACCTCTCCATTTCCAATGGATCTCTAAATAGAATTCCTTCCTCCCTGATGTTGATTTCACAACATATCATAGGCTGTCCTAACTGAGAACACACCACCATTACCTGGAGAGCATATCGATTTCTCTCCCTGACCAACCTGAACTAAACTAGCTCCCACTAGAACATTATCCCAGACATTATTAATTACTTTCCACAAGCTCAAAGAGCTTCTATGCTATTTATTTAATGGAATTAAAAGATTGTCACAACCATACTTATTCCTATTAACTTTCGCCCAAATGGAATCATTTTTAGCCATTAAATTGAAAGTTATTTTCATTTAGAAAGCTTCACTATTTAGTCTAACACTACAAAAAATAGGATTGAATTGCGACGGTTACTTTGCAGGGGTTAAAAGAAGCATCACAATAATACTGGAATTAGTTAGGGTTGTTTGACCGTTACAATATACATGTAACAGATGAATAATTGTGACACTTGTTACTCAACCATCGCAAAATTCAATAAGTTTAGTCTAGCTGGAAATTTTGTTTGTAAGAGTCAAGTCTATTAGTGTGGTCCATTCTCAATGGTATTTTAAGGAAATATAATGCTATTTTTGAAGTCAAGTCTAATAGGCCCAAAATAGTTTTTGAAGTAAAAACTAAATAAAAGATGAAATTATTTTTCAAACTATTTTTGATATCAAACTAGTTTTCGAAAAATAGACCCATGGCCAACACCAGCTAGCAGAGACGCACTCGTCAAAGCTTTCATCCATACCCTGATCTACTAAAAAAATCAGAATATCACTTCAAATCTATATCACTTCAGCTTCCACCATCTCTCCTCTCAGCTTCACATTGCACACACAGCTTCCATCGACCAAACCCTCAATCTTGCTTGCTCGTCCCAAGCAGGTAATTTCATTACCAATTTGAATTTGTTCTTTCAGCTAACTTAGTTTGTCTGGTATTGCTTATTTGGTTTAACTTTGTTCTTTCAACTAATAATTTCTTTTGTTAATTGCTGATTGGGTACCCATGAAGTATGCACTCTAGTGATAGAAGTTATAATTTCTATCTTTATCCTGCTTCTGCAATATTAAAGGCATTGATACTAGGTAAATTACTATCTACTGTTTTTAAGCTATCCATTATAAACCATCCTCAGTGTGGGATGATACCGGATGAAAATTACTAGTAAATATTGAAAAAAATTGATTTGGCAACCTTGTGAAAATTTATGGTTTCATATCAAACTGCGGTTCTTTTCAGATTAATAGCAGTTATATCTAATGTCCTTGAATGCAAGCATTATATACCATCTTTCTGGCTTTTACAAAGATCTGGTTCCTGTAAGTTTACATTACATTTCTTATTTTCTTTGTGCTTCATTAAGTAGGTTCTCTGTTTGGTTCCTTTATTTTAACACCTTGTAAGATGTTAGAAAGCAATAAGGCATCATCCTTATTGATGTTGGATGAAATTCAATGGAAATTATTGATAATTGCTAAATTTAATTGAGTTAGTTGCTCTAAATGCTGCTAGTTTTAATAGA
>JANHAO010027672.1:0-10801 GCA_026873985.1 Saraca asoca
CTTAAGACTCATTAATCATTTCAAGGCTTCTTGTTATGATTTAAGGCCAGAAAATATAATTGACAATTGGATGAATATTTAGTGAACAAGGATATATTAATCTCAAGTTTAGTTGATTCCCTTACGCTAGTTAGTATAGTTACTCTAGTTTATATTTTTGTATTATAGTTTGCTGTTAGGATAGTTACTGCCACCCCCCTTCATTTCTAGCTCTTAATCTGATTGATATCATCCAAAATGATCTAAGGGCTCGACCTAGTATTGCCTATACTACAAGTAGTTTAGGTAGCTCGATTTATAAATTTTCTAATCTTAATTGGCCTTGACAACTGATTAACCTCTAACCAGGATTATAGGTACTGGAGTAGGGGTCATATCTGGATTGTTATTGCTGCTGATTCTGAGGTCTACCAAGAAAAATGCCTATCATAGTAGCAGAATGGGTTAGAATTGTCCTCTTAAAGCATAGGGCAAGCATCAATGGGATGAGATGGACAAGCACAAATGCCATACAATTTGGCAAGTTTTTGCGCAAGTGCTTGCTGTTGCTGCTGCTGTTGTCCCACTGCTAGTTGTCTCACCAAGGAGGTTAACTCATCAAGCCTATGCTCCATCCTTTATTAGTCAGTAGAGGACACTTGAACTGCATTCACTCCTCTAGTGGGGGCAATAATCCTTGTACCAAACTGCTATGAATTGGCAGCCATGTTAGTAATTAAATCTCTAGTAGCAGCCGTGGTCTTATCAACTAATGCTCCTCCACTTGTAGCATCAATCATGCTTCTGTCCATAAGAAGCAACCCTTCATAGAAGTATTGAATCAACAGCTGATCACTTATCTAGTGGTATGGACAACTTGCACACAACTTTTTAAATCTCCCCTAATACTTATGTAAAGTTTCTCCTGACAATTGCCTTATGCCATATATGTCTTTCCTTATGGCAGCAGCTCTAGATGCTGGAAAGAACTTCTCTAGGAATAGTCTCTTCATGTCATTCCAACAGATCACAGAACCAGATGGCAAGTACTAAAGCCAGTCCTTGGCTACATCAGCAAGGGAGAATGAAAGTGCTCTAAGCTTGATGTGCTCTTCTGAAATTATCTACGGTTTCATGGTGGAGCACACTACATGGAACTCCTTCAAGTGTTTGTGGGGATCTTCACCTAAAAGTCCATGAAACTTAGGCAACAAATAGATTATACCAGACTTTAATTCAAATTCAGCATCAAGGTCAGGATATTGAATACATAATGGCTGGTATGCTAAATTAGGAGTAGCCAACTCCTTTGGAGTTCTATCATTTATTTCATTTGCCATAAGTGCAGGATTGCTAGTAGAACCAGACTTATCAAATTGATTAACTTATCTTCTCTTAGTCTTTTTAAATAATCTCAAAGTTCTTTCTATTTCAGGATCTAGTTTCAAAAGATTATGATAGGAAGAAGACCTGATGATCATACACTACACAAAAGTGGCTGAAAAAGTGATAGAAAACTAAAAACACAAAAATACAACAACAAAGGTAAAAATCACTCAAAACAACACTAGTTACCCTATCTACACATTTTTAAAAATTATGAAACCATCACAACTTGAAAACCACACCTAAGAGGAGCCTAAAAATAAAATAAAAAATCTTAAAAAATTAAAAAGTGGTCTAAATGATGGAAATTGGCAAAAATAAGGGTGAGCTTGTAACATAACATGAGCCTTGCTTAAAATAATACCTTCTACCAACCTACCAAAAATCAGCTCAATCAGAGAAGGTTGGTCCAGTCATGAATAGTGCTACTACAAGAGAAAAAAGATCGAAATAGGGGAAATAGGGGAAACAACAGAAATAGATGAAGAATAAAGTGTTAGTGAGGGATTAGTACTTAAATATACTCCTAATAAGATTGATAAAATTAAAATGATCTCTAGCAACGGTGCCAAAATATTGATGGTTGCTGAATCCAATCAAAATTAGAAAATTTGTAATCGATCTACCTTACTACTTGTAGTATAAGGTAACACTAGGCCGAGCCCTTGGATCATTCTAATAATAACAATCAGATTAAGAGATAAAAATGGAAGGGGGTTAATAGTAACTATCCTAATAGCAAACAACAATGTAGGAATGTAAACAAGAGTAAGCAAACAACTAGCCAAGGGAATTAACTAAACTTGAGATTAATGTATCCTTGATCACTAAATATTCATCCAATTGTTAATCATATTTCTAGCTAGCCTTAAATCATAACAAGAAGCCTTGAAATGATTAATGAGTCCTCTATGAGATAAGCATCTAGCATTTGGTTGATTAAGGTTAAACAAAACAAGCTTCCAATTAAGCCAAAATCATCCTAAGAAACCAGAACTCAGCCAAGTAAATAATCCATCAAAAGCTCAATGCATTACTTAGTTTCTACCATCCTCTTTCTATAAGTGATTATTAAGCAATGATCAAATTAACATCCAAATCAAATGAAGCCATTCAATTTAGAATTCTTAACAAAATAGAAAGGAAAGGAGAAGAAATGACAAAGAATTGAATTGTAAAGTGAAAGCAGGATCTCAACATTAAATTTCAAGCTATTAATCCCTTAGACTGATTACAAAGTTTAGCCTTCCATGGAAGACATAAAAATTTTAGAGAAAAGAAGAATAACAAAATGTCTTGCTGCTCTTTGAAAAACTCTCTAAAAACTCTCTCTAAAAAAACTCAAACTGAAGAGTGCTTAACCGGGAAAAGGATGCTAACTGCTAGTTGGTAGAGTAGGAGTAATAATGAAGGGCTGGTTACTTGCTGCCATCTTTTACTACTACTTCTTTTGCATGAATTATGCCATTACAGACTGCTTCTCTGGTTTTTTTTACTGACTTACTCACTTACAACTGATTGAGTGTGGAGCTAGTGCAAGGGATGGTCATTAAGCTCAAGTTTCATGCCAATTGGGGCCTACAAATCACATTTTGTAGAGGCCCATTTTGTCAGTGTTCTACCTCTATTTTGTAGCTCAATTTGCACAGCCAAAATGATGCATTTAGCTCTGGAATCTTTATAAGAATTGTAGCTTTGTGTCTTAACTTCCATTTGGGCTTAGTTTGACCTCATTTGTACTTCTATAGCTTCAGATATTGCCTGATGAGTACTCAGAGGTTGGGTTGCAAGAGATAGAACTGAGATAGCATTCTAGTTTTAGTTTGAGCTCCAATTTTAGATATTTAATTATGAGATTCAGCCTTTGAGTCTTCATAAAAGTTGTAGAGCTATGTCTTATCTTTCCTACAAGATAAGAATCACATTAATTGGACAATATTAGCTCAAGTTATAGCTAAAATATAGAAACTACTTAAAAGGCCAAATACTACAAAATTTTCTCTAATGATTCCAATTGACACCTCACCATGAATATGTAATAGCACAGCTGAAATAAGTCAATTTGCACCTTAAAAAGCTTAGTGAGAGGACAATTAAATGAGTAAAATATTTTATTGTTAAGTCCCATTGAGATCATTGTTAAGATGCTCTTATCTGAGGGATTTTCTACGTTACTGACCTCATGTTTGAATCGAGTAATGAAGTCCTTTAGTGATTCATTCTTCCACTAAAAGATTATTATGAGTTGGTAGGGTGGTACAAGCTGCTTCCTTAGTACCTTATATTGATTAATGAATCTCCTCTGATAGTTTTTCCAACTATTAATGCTCCAAGCTTTGAGATTCCTGAATCATGTTCGTGGTAAGTCCCCTAGAGTGGCTGGAAAAACACGACACTTGACTAGAGGATTAGTTATATTAAAATCCATCTGCATGTTGAATGCATCCAAGTGGTCATATAGATCACTATCCCTATTTTATAGCAGGATAGTGGGAACCTTGAACCTATGTAGGAGAGGTTCTTTCTTGATCTCCCTGATGAATAGTGTCCTTCTATCATAATGATCTTGGTGGTCCTGAGTCTGAGGGCATTGTTCCAACTATTTTACCTTTTGAAGTAGCTCCTTTACCATGTGATCTTGAGTCTCAAGCTGACGGCTAGGAGATGATCAACTCTTCTTTCTATGGTGATCTGAGGTCTTATGCTTCTTTTGCTTGTAGCCCAGTGAGTTTTGATCTGAGGCATATCTCCTATTGGTCCTGTTTGATCCTTTAGCTTGACACGAACCCCCATGTTGCTGATGGTCTCCTTTATCTTCTTCACAAACTTGATGGACCTCCGATCTTGGCCATAAGTTAGTGGAGTGAGCTAAATGAGTATGTCAACATTCTTCTTTGGTTAACTCCTCTTCCTGGGCTCCTTCCCATAACTACTGGAGAGCTTCTTTTCATACAGTGCCCCCAACCTACTCTTGTGAGCCTTGGGCTCGTCCCTAAGTTAATGCTCTAATTGCCTCAGCCAACTATCCTACCATTTTCTCCAGTGCCTCATGACGTTAATGCCATACTTGTATTCTATCAATGATATCAAGTTGATGTGAGGCTGCTGGTGGCATGTCAATGGCAAAACCTACGGTGGGGATGGTGGAAGTGCTTGCATGAAAAGCTAGATCCTCTTGACATTCTATATGACCATCTAGTTGGCCAACTACAACATTTGAACTTCTGGTGGTTCTTCCTCTAGCCATCTAAAAGTAAAGGTGAATGCAATTTAGAGCCCTTTTTCTAGCACCAAAATGTTGATGATAAAATCTGATCAACCCAAGTTCTAAACCCTAAGTTGTAGAATGAATGTGAAAAAAGAGGAAAAGAGAGAAAGAAAGAGGAAGAATAGGGAGACACTAGAAGTTTTTAACATGATTCAGCTAAAGTTAGTTTAACCCCTACATCCATGGCTTTTATTACTCTTTGTTGAGTGTATTATATCTGATGATTTTTATGTATTTTGTACAATGATTTCATCCTTTTTTATAATAGCTTAAGGGTTACAGTTTGAATATAAATCTATAACAAATAAGTATCATGACTTGATTAGGATTACATAGTAGATCAGGATAGACGGTTATAATAGACTCCTACCAAAATAGGAGACTAGGCAAATTTTCTCGATGGTTGAGGACTCTTTCCATGAGCTACGAGCTAGGCCTTGCTTTCATGACCTGAGGTTGCTGCTTTGACTCGTGTTGACCAGTGACCTTAGCTCGTATTTAACGACCTAGTGTCTTGATCTAGTGACCTCAATCCAAATGAGCCGAGCCTTCATTAGCTGAGTCTGTCTATTGAGCTTTTACCAGCTGGTTTATACGATATTGAAAATTACCCACAACCGTATGCATATATATATTTAAAACTAAATTGATAAAAAAACCAAGACATTATGCTTTATTAAATATGCTAAGATATGTAATATCTATGTCATTACAAGAATTGTCTTTAAGGCATCTTTACACTAATAAATAGGGACTTATAATTTTAAAGTTTTGAATTAGGTACTTAATAATTTTTTAAAATTTCTAATTGGATACCTGATGTTAACTTTTTGTCCACAATTTATTACATGGTAAACATGTTGCTAAGTAGGCATTATGATTTCAACCATGCAGTTGATATGAATAACCATGTGTGTCTCAGTTGGCAATGGTTGTCTTCCACATCAGATCACATGATTGCACATGACTTTTTTTATAACTTGACCAAACTTAACTTTTTAAGAAATAGGGATAGAAATTAGGGCCTAACTAGTTGAAGAGACATGGTTGAGTTCTCTATTTCTTGGGCAAGCATGCAGACCGAGGTCTCTAGCATAAATAGCAATGGAAGCCATCATTGTCTATAATGTTAGCATTTTTAAGATTGTCAGCATTTGATTACTTTGTTATCTTTCCCTATTTAGTTTTGATATTGAAAATAATTTAAGTGTGACAATATTCTTTAGTGTTTATTATTTGTTTTGTAGGATCAAAGTACATATGATTCAAGAGATCCACAAATACATGTAACAATTATTTTATCTTTTATAGGATCTTTTGTAAGTAATATTCTAGTCAAACTTAATATAAATAAAATTCTTAAATATGATAAATTGAGGTAGCAATAAATCTCTTGAAATGATATAAAATAAAATATTTTTCAAACAAAATTTTAAAATGATCTTTCACAAGTGCAAGTTTTATAAAAACCATTTTACATTTAGTGAATCAATTCATGAATCGATTCATGTTAAAAAACTTCTAAAAACTATTTGAATTGATTCAACAATCAATTCATGAAGAAAAGTTTTGAAAAATATTTTTATCAAAAGTTAGGAAAATTACCTAAACTAATTCCCTGATTGATTCAAAATCTGATTTCAATATACTATGATTTGATTTATACATTGATTCAAGTCTTGAATTTCTTCATAATATTCATAGACGAATTGATTCACAAGTCGATTCATTAGTTAAGAACCGCTACAAATCGATTCAAAAACTAAAAATTAGTTATTTTTTAAATGTTAGTTACAACAACTATCAATACCCCTAACCCTATTTCAAACTTAACAGTTTTCATAACTAACTCATTTCTTCAAGAGCGAAAATCTTAGAGCTATTCAAGCTTAACAAGATTCATCACTACCTTACTTTATCTAATCAATTCAAGGATCTTTTTTCAAGTCTAAAGAGAATTCTACAGTTAAATGTTTGATATCTTTATCTCAAATTGGGTATTATATTTCTTTACCTGTTCTTGATTTTACTTTTAGATTTCTAAGTTGATACGAATTTGGTCTTTGATTTTAATTTGGCAATTTCTAGGTTGATAGAAATTAGAAATATAAAAGAAAATGTTGATATTTCCCTTGCATCTTCTTTAGCTGTGAGGTTAACTATAGTTAGTTGAAGAGTGCATTGAATTCTTTGTATATCTCTAGGTTATGAGATTGATCATAATCTTTAAAAGATAAAAAAATTGTTGTATCTAGATTGGCAAAAGCCCAGCTAATTCTTGTTATTTTTAGGTTTTACAAGAGCTCAGTGTAAATGTTGTTTTATGAACTAATTGATTAAGAGCCCAGTTAAAATCCTATTGTAGTTAATAAAAGAGGTCATCCGGTTGAGGATTAACTTAGTGGATATAGACTTCATCTATGATTTCAGGTGAAGTTAAATCACTTTAAAAATTGTAGTGTCTTTATTGTTCTTTATATTTCTTTATATTTCTGCAATTTATCCTTATTGCAAGATTATAATCTACAATTTAATTTTACTACAATATAATAATTCTACTGTATTGGTTTAACATTTTTACTACGATACTAGTTCACTATAATTCTGTTGAACTACTATGCTGGAAATGCCATAATGCTATTTTTGCAATACTGAAACTATTTCTACAATAAATTATTTATACTACACTCTATTATTTAGATTAATTATTTAATTGATAATTGATTATCAAATCTATATCAATTAAATCAATCGCTCTTATTGAGATCTTGATTATCCAATTAGCTTACAAATCTAAAAACAATTTTATAAAGACTTTCACTTTTACAATCCAAAATGAAGCCAAGTTATTTTCAAAGAGAGTATACAATTTACCAATGTAAAAAGGGCAAGATTGTTTTTATTACTCTGATATATGTTTTTGGGACCTACATATAAGGTTGTGGGGAGTAGCTGATCTTATTGACCTCAAAGACTCTAAGCAACCCAAGAAGAAGATTCCTCACGTGCTAAAGCTATAAGGTAAAATCCCTATAAAACTTTCCTATTTGTTGTTCTTTTACTCCTCTACTTATTTTCCATTTTTTATGTAGAGCCTCCTGTGTGGCTAATTCAAGTGGGTAGACTATCCTATTAAAAATAAAGCTAAAATGGTTATCTTGGAGCAAGAATCTGCAATATGCTCGTTGGAAAGTACTGCAAAGAACCTGAAAATTTGCCTCTCATTTTTGTTAGTTTTGTGGGTGATTGTTGTGGTGTGATTGTCATGTCCTAGGAAAAGAGCTTAACATAGACAAAATGTGTAATAAATGATAGATGGCAAGATGGTACTTTGTAGTTTATTTTGTTTTGGATTTAGTTATTGGATATTGCTCTAGTTAGAGATTGAAACATTACATTGTAAAGCCTTTATTTTGAATCTCCTATTCTTATTTTATTACAAGGTTTATTTGAAAACTAGTATGATTCATAGCAAAAAAAAGTTTATGAAAAAAATTACAGATGGAAAGGAAGAAAGTTAAACAAAATATTGAAGTCACATGATTTATCAAAAAAATTCTACACAAAAAATGGGAACAACCTTATTAATGACACTAATTTAAATGGCATAATTTACCCAAAAAAAATTGAATTGAAATAGTGAAAGAAACTCAAAATAAATTATTATAGTGAATTTTAACTTCAAGTAAGTCTTACAATAGTCAGATTATCTCTTGCCTAAAAATAATATAAAATGAATTGAAGACAAATAGTCTAGTGAATAAACTAAACAAAAATGAATTGATATTGCAATGAAAACACTATAACATTGTTTGTTCGTATCCCCACCTACATCCAAATCCAAGAAGAGCTACTTTAATCTTACTTTTAGTGTCTAAGGTTCAAAAAATAAGAAGCCAAAATATAACAATATAACATAATCATTACATGCACATGGGGCCAAAAACTAACATTATAAGCACTACATAAAGATGGGGGCCAAAACCTTAGGATAATAAATGCCTCATGGAAAATTGCTTAGAGGTGGCTATGAGACATTTATAGTCTCTTGTGTTCCACTACTTCCATCTCTTGACTTTCTCCTTTTTGTTCTCTTCTCATTTGTTGTAACTTCCAGAGTGTTGATTGTGGAATTTGGTTCTGGTCCGAACTCCAGCTAACGGTGAATGGTTCTTAAACCTCAAACTATTTCTTGGTGGATCACATGAGAGAAGGAAAAGAAGAAGATGACGGAGAGAAAGGGAGAATGCAAGAAATAGCAAACAATGTTTTTAATGTAGTTCGACAAAATTCGGACGGCACTGGACCTTACGTCCACGGCAGAGTTTTATTGATTTTCAAGAAAGTTTTTATAGAGTTTTTTGCTTATTATTCTCCAGCCTCCTCCTCTTTTAACAATGAGTTCCTATTTATAGAGGAAGGAGGGGTTACATGCAATGATTACAAGCTACAATTCTATTACATCAAGAAATAAATGCAAAAGATATAAAAACTCCTGTAATCTGGCTGCTACAGGCTACTTTCTGTAGGGTGGGCCCCTTTTGTCAGCTGCAAGTTAGCATAAGTCAATCTAACACTCAGCCTGGCTGAGCTCTTGTCTGGGCAAGGTGCCTGTCTCCTCAAATAGAGATTCTCAGCTCGGGGGTTGCTATTGTAGCTCACTTAGCGAGCATGGTGTTATGGCGAGCATGAGCAGGATGGCTGGTCACTTGATAAATAAGGCTTCTCAAGACCTCACTACATCACCTTTTAGCGATGAGCGAGGTAGTGCGTACTAGGCATCCCCAATGAGTTAGGTTACTTAGCTTCTGCTGGGTCCTTGTCAACTCATTCTTTAAAGCTGATTTTTACCCATAACATAAGCCCCCCAACTCTCAGTTCGCTTCATGGACTGGGAGTTGTAATTTTTTTTAGGCTTTGTCTGTGCTTTTAGTCAAAATCTTTGCCTGATTGAATTGTTATTTCAAATTTCATTTCTATCATTTCATTCTGCTCCAGACCATGCCTTTTTCTATTTGCAATCTCTGGCCATTAGCGTGGCAATTTTGCTTGCTTTGGGCCATTCAATTAATATCAACCAAATATCTTCTGGACTTTTAGGTGGACCAAACTAGTCTTTTTATACCTTGGGAGGTCTTCTTTTGTTCTTCACAGGAGAGTTTAATGGAGGCGTCAATTGAGACCCCTTTGTTTTTGATAACTTAGCTTTTGGTGAGGCTTTTTGAGGCGTGGATGTTCTGTTGTAGAATGTTTGGAGCTGCGAATGGCCTGTTGCACTTGACTTCCCTATAGGATTCATCTTGTAGGCTCTTAAGGAGTTTTATGCAGATACTAGATTGTTCCCTCCTAGTCCTTCCATAGAATCCAGCTCTACCAGCTAGACCCTTGGTGCCTTTTTGAATTGCTCTGGGTCTAATCCAGGAGGAAATGCTGACTGGGGATCGAAAGACTACAGAAGTGGAGTTGCTAGTCTTTCTACTGGTGGGAGTTCATCTCCCAATAGCTGGCTCTCTACTTTCTTGTCGGAATGGTAGTATTAGGCTCTTTGCCTTTTAACCTTGTACTTTGAATCTTTTGATGTAAACTTCACCTCACCCGAGCGAGGCCTTTTTAATGTATGAGCTTTTCTGCACAGCTCTTAAATGTTGTATTGGATGTTTTGTGTACTACTATATGTATATTTCTATATATTAATAAAATTTCTTTCTAACCAATCGGCCATGTCTTCGATTCTTAGTTGATTTTGTCATTTGATTGCCCTATTTTGTAACAAGCAATTGTTAAGATGCACGTAAGCTATGTCTAGTAAGAGGTCGCATGTGAGCTATGATCTTCGAATCGTATGTTAGCTGTGGTTACTTAGTTGCATGAGAGCTGCAATGAATTTATTTTAGCACCCTCACGCTGTGGCGAGCTTATAGCTCGTTGTCAAATTTTTGTGCTAAATTCCACTTGTTCAGTAATGCTTTCACACTTCAGTGAGCTCTTGGCTCTTTGCTGGATTTTGAGTGCATCACTGAGGTAGGCTTTGTGCCATCTCACCCTTGGGGGTGCTTTGATAGCGAGATGATAGCTCGTCGCTAGATGAGGACGCGTATTGATGTGCTGCAAACTTATTGCACGTTTTAAAATTACCGCAAGCGCACGGTGTAGTTGTAACAAAGAACC
>JANHAO010027673.1:0-10794 GCA_026873985.1 Saraca asoca
TACAGAAACTGCTCAAAATGGCCAATTATGCAGAATTTTCCAAATTGATTCCAATTGACACAAAATCATAAATACACACTAACACCACTGGAAATAAGCAATTTTGGACCTTAAAATACTAAGTGAGAGGAAAAATAAATGCATGAAATATTGTGTTATCAATGATCCCTAGGACGAGTGTGTTTTGATAGCCATTTCTACGGGACTTCACAAAGATGGGAAGTTGTACAAGAATATTTACAAGTCCCCAGTCAAGGACCTAGGTGATTTCTATGAACAAGCCACGAAATAAGTTAGGTGGGATGAAACCTTCAATTTGAAGAAGCCTGAGGCAGGCAACTCTAATCAAACACAAAGGACACTTCCAATCTCTAGATCACTAAGAGACCTAGAGACGAGCAATCCCAGTACCAGGTTGTCATGAACAGTACAATGTCCAATCAGATACTTTGGATAGGATATATGCAATAGAAAGGGATAGAGAAGACTTTGGGACTCCTACTCCTTTGAAAACACCCCATGTGGGAAGAAACACAAATAAATTTTGTGCTTATCACAATGAAGTGGGGCATAACACTTCGGACTACCAAGCCCTCAGGGATGCAATTGAAAAGCTAATTAAGAGAGGGAATTTAAGAGAGTATATGTCGTGACTTGCAGTACATCAACCTTCTTAACCTCAGTAAAATCCCAAACAGGAGCAGCCAACTATAGTGAGAACTATATATTGATCTTGTAACGTGATGAGTAAAAGCAATTTGAATTCTTCGCATGTAGTCTCAGTAGATTCTATAGCAAATGTTAACTCGGTACTAAGCTCCTAAAGAAGTGAGCTCCCCCCATTCTAACTTGTTGCTATATCTTTTTTAAGTTGTTATCGCATTAGAACGACCTACTTACCAGCATCGTCCTAATGTGATCTAGCGTGCATATAACTAACTTTCTCAGGCACCATATACACGCTACTTCGCATACATACAACCAACTTTCTTAGGCATCGTATGCATGCAATCATTAGCTCATGCATATGATCAACTTTTTCAGGCACCATATGCACGTTGCGACCTCATCATGCACATGACGACCAACTTTCTTAGGCACTATGTGCATATAATCTTACTATGCATATGACTAACTTTCTTAGGCACCGTATGCATGTTGCATTCTTGCACACATGACCAACTTTCTTAGGCACCATGTGTATGCGACCTTTTATGAATCATATATATGACCAACTTTCTCAGGCACAATATACATGCTACATTAAATGCTTATGTGACCAACTTTCTTAGGCACCACATGTATGCGATCTCACCGTGCATGTGACCAACTTTCTTAGGCATCACATGCACACAATCTTGTATTGAGCATGCACATGACCAACTTTCTCAGGCACCACATGTATGCGACCTTGCGCATACAACTAACTTTCTTAGGCATCGTATGCAAGTGACCTATTGCTCATACCGCTCATGCGACCTAATGCTCCTAACTCTCATACGACCTATTGCCCGTAGCTTTCATGTAACCTATTACTCATAGCTCTTATGCAACCTACTGCTCATAGTTCTCATGTGACCTATTGCTCGCAACTCTCATGCGACCTACTACTCGCAGCTCTCATGCGACCTAATGCTTACAACTCTCATGCGACCAAAAATTTGTAGCTCGCATGTGACTTTTATTAAGCATAACCTTCATGTTACCTAGATTCATTGTTCGTCAATGAAGTGTGACTGATTGATTACTCAAATACCTCATTTTATTATGATGCTCAGTTGGAGTTTGTATTATTATCGATGATATGCACAATATTCATGTAATAGGATATAAGAAACACAAAGAGAAATTCATTCATTAAAAAACCTCAACTAGGTAAATTTACATTAGAAAGAGTCAAAATACAAGTTGGTACACTATAACTGTACATTCTAGAAGAAAGATTGGTGTTATGGATGAGAGCCTTAATTAACAGAAGGGCTAGTGAGTACTCTTGCTCTTCAACTCTTTCCTTTACTGCCCTCCTTGGTTCGGAACTCTTCTCCAGCTCTCTACTCAATACAGAAGATTCAGAGAAAGTGGACTAGAGCAGCTGGGAAGGTTCAAACCTTTGACATCATCGTGAGGAAATAATCTGAGATCTATAAAAGATCTTCCCTCATTCTCAAAAAAGGAGAATTGCCTAAGAAGGCTTCCTATGCAGTAGACCATGCACATTTCTCTGGAAAAGCAAACCATTAGAAGAGTGGAGGGCTCATTGGAGGCTCCCATCAAATCTTTGAAGAAGGAAGGAAGGCTTCCTCCATCTTAAATAAGAGTAGCTTACTCTTATTGAAGAGTCTAGAAATCAATTTCCAAGCACTCTCATTGAATGCTCTGAATAAAAATGAGGCAAACTCATCCATAATAATGAGACATGTATAGCAAAAGATATTGCATAAGTCAGATGAAACGACAGGTTGACTAAAGACTTTGACTACACAATAATTAGTGAAGGAAGACCACGTCAGTAGGTTACAACTCCCATTCTGCAAAGCGAACTGAGAGTTGGGGGCTGATCTCATGGGTAAAATTCGATATCATAAGATGGGCTAGCAAAAGTCTATCAGAAATCAAGTCCAACAAAGAGGCCTAGCTTGCCTAATTGTGAGGTTGCTAAGCAACCAGCTCACTAAGCAACAACCTCTAGCTCACTAGCAACAAGTCTTAGCTCGTCAATAGCTCAAGCTTGTGACTTGTTCAAGTTTGACCTCACAAAATAAAGATGGCCTGTAATGTCACACCTAGCTAGAAGCCTACTGAGGTCGAGCATATAGATAACTTGCACTGCCATCTTACAAAATGTAGCCCAAGGGTCCCACCAGTAAAAAGTATTTCACACAAATTAGCCAGTAGTCTACAGAAGCTAACTTGTTGTACTTTAGATTATCTTGTACATTTATTATTTGATGTAATAGAAATATAACTTGTAAATTTACCATTGTAGCCTCCTCTCCTCCATAAATAAGAGGAAGGAGCCCTCTATAAGCTAAGCTAAGAACACTGTACTAAAACTCTGTAAAATTGTCTTGAGATAAATAAAATGCTACTGTAGACTTAGGGACCGGTGCCTTCCAGTTTTAGCGAATCACATTAACCTCTGCATTCTTCACTCTTCTCCTTCTTCCTCTAACCATTCTACATCTTCTTACTATGTTAACAACTGGATAACAACTTGGGTCCCATAAGAACCCCCTTAAGTTGGTTGGATTAGGCAGAATCAAAATCCACCATCAACAGGGTTGATAAGTGAAAATTAAGTAGAGCCCCTAATTCCCCAGTTATAGATGGAATTAGTGATGGAATTGCCTAAAATATTTTATATAGTGACAGAATCAGCAATAGAACAGCCTAAAATTTTTTTAGTTAGTGATAGAAAGTGAAAAGTATTACCAGTTAGTGAGAGACATTATTGGTCTATCAATCATTAATTACTTTTAGTGGCCGATGTATTTCATCACTATAAATTGAAGGTCATTTTCTAAATAACTTTTTGTACTATTTTTTTCAAACTTTAGCTGTAGAATTAGTGAGAGATGTTATCAACGAATTTTAGAGTTTCATCACTTATGATTTATTAACCCTACTTTTAATGATAGATATTGTTCCATTACTATTTTTTTTTGTCATGATGGACTTCAACAAGATTATTGATAGATATTTCCATTGCTAAATCCCAATTTTCTTATAGTGTTTTAAGAATCTGGATAACTCTTACAAATCCAGAGTAAGACTTGACTCCCTTTCCTTTTATGTTTATGTTATGCCTTGATTTTAAAAATATGTCATGCATCATATAGGATCCCTCTATTGTAAATTGATGCCTATCATGATGAAAGATAGGAGTTTTCCAATTGAATGGAAACATACACCTATGCAAAATGTTGTAACCCCTAAAGAGAGTCAAAATGGAGAAAATGAGGATGTAGAGCAAGATTGATATAACATTCCCGAGGGTCAACTTAATTGGACCCAAACACGAGTCTGGTAGACTAGCTAAAAGGCTAATAGGTCAGATCCCAAGGGTGGACCAACTGTTCGATCAATTCCCTATAGCTAGTCAACTGGCCTGTGTTAAGTTTGACAAAACCTAATTCACAAAATTCAAGGCAATAGAATCCTAGTGTAGTTAGGTTGTCACACAAAGCTAAAACCCTATTGAAAAGAAGTCCCAGTGCATTCCTGATCCAAAAACACAAATTTGAGGTAATTTGATTAAATAAAAAATAAAATTGAGTTCATCTTATCTTACCTTTGTGTTTTATTATAATTTTGTTCAGTAAATTTCACTTACATTGTGAGTTAATTGCCACAATGTGAATTAGGCTTGTGACCAAAGGAATGAAGATTCCTTCCAATCAAGTGAATGAAAATTTCTATCTTTTAGCTTCCTTTTCTATACAAAGGTGTAAAATTCAAATTACTTAAATGTTTTCTATTGTGATGGGAAAGGGGGAATTAGACTTAAGAAATAAATTAATGGAAGTTATGAAAATATGTTTGAATAATTTTAGACTTGTAATGTCAAGGTTATAAAGAGAACCAGGATGAGACCTAGATATGGTTATGATACATGAATTGAGGTAAAGATCATATGAGAATTATTAATGGGCATTTTGATTAGGCTAGATATTATGAACATAATTGATGTTTATTTTATATGTTATGATTGATTTAATGGTTAAATGTATGGGTAGATTTAGTTTTAGACTTAGCATGATATTAGAACCATGTTCTAGTTGGAAATTCTTAGGAACCCAACTATGCATGATTTTATTTGTTCATAACTCCAATTTGTTCCAAGATTTCAAGTGTCATGAAATTTAGAAATTATTAAGAAACTTTGTTTTACATTTTCAAATTTAATCTCTTGAAAATATCATTTTTAGATTTTCATGAGTTTTTCCTTGAAAATGGAATTTTCAAAAATACTATTTATTTTGTAATTGAATTAGTTTTTTAACTTTTATTTATTTAATGTTATTTTATTTTATATTGTTTTATAAATTTTAGGCATACAATATGTTTACTAAAAATTAAATATTTCTTCTAAGAAAATTATACTAAATGATTCTTATTTCATAAATTTTATGAATCTTCTATATGCATTTAAGATATATCAGAGAGGATGGACTTCTAAATTTTAGAAAGAATAGAATAATCTTATCCCATGTGTAGAAAAAGTGTTTTCCATAAGGAAATCCATGAATACAAAAAATGATCAAGAGATGTTTATGTGCATGAACTAGCACAATATCAGTGGGATTTGGAGGAGTTATGTGCACTAAGAGATGGATATATTTTTTTCCACTGCTAGGGACAATGACTCATGATTTAGGTGCAGTGTAGAAGAGCACAACCTTTTAATCATCACTCCTTCCAATTACCCACCATGCCAATATAATATGTTTGATTGTATATTACTTGACTGGTTAATCAATCTAATTCATAGTTAGGGAAGCATGTTAGCTACCAAGATAACCCTTACTATATATGTCATGGATGATCGATGAATCTTATAATGGATTTTAAGAGGACCCATCTTATATATAATACTATGTTGGCTAACCCAAGAGTCCCACCTTTCACTATCTCATGATAGCCTTTATTTAGCTTAGTCATAGTTTGGATTGTAAGATAAATTTGGAGTGAATGAAAGATTTAATATATTATCAGAGATAGATGAGATTTAGATTATGCATAATCACATAAAATGAAGTTAAGTAAGATTAGAAAAATTGAGATCAAAGTTACATGTGAATGCTTATATATATACATATATGGTCCATATATTATGTATGACCAAAAATGTTTTCAACCCAAAGATGGGTTAAACTTTTCTAGTCATTGAGTACTTAGGTTGTACTCACATATTCATTATCATTTTTCAGGTTAATGAATTTATTGAGGATTTATCAATTAGAAGAGATTCCTCTGCTTACATGTGTTTGCTATCATGTACGTGGACCCCTGATTTTTCTTTTAGTGATTAGTGTCCATCCAACTAGACAAAGGTCCAGAAGTTTTATGAATTATGCTTTATGAAAAAGGATTATTTATTTTTTTAAATTAAAGAAATGATTTAATAATATGATTTTTATTAAAATTTTGCAAGTCATAGATTTTAAAATTTATGGTGCCAAATTATATTTTCAACATTATTTTTATGATTTTCAAATAAAAAAGGATTTTAGTTCAAGAATGCTCATAGATTCGCAGGTCACCACCTGATAATTCGTACCAATCATATTCCCAAAAAATTGGGATGTGGCAATCCACCAGATGAAGATAGAAATTCAACTAGAAATATTGAATTTCAAGGCAAAGACATAATGCCCATACAAGAAGTTTATGCCAAATGCAATGTTACTACATTGGAACATACTAACTTTGATAAAGTTGGTAGTAAAAAGATGAATGTTGAGTTAGCTTAGAGGAGGAGAAGAAAGTGATCAAGAAAAACGCAAAGTAAGATGTCAAAAGGCACTAAAAAAACCATGTTGCCAAAATTCACAGACAAAACCCAAAGGTTGATTATGAGAAGATATTTGGACTTTTTTTGAAAAACCTCTAAAGTCTAAAGATTTCGAATGAAGTGTTGAAGTGAAGAAATTTCAAAATTAAGGGGAGTGTTGGAAATTAATAATTTTGTAATTTCTATGTCTAAATTTGTTTGTCTTTTAGACTTATATTTGTTAGGTTCATTATTTGTGATCATGTACTTTTAATTTGGAAATACATGCATCTAGATTTAAGTGATTCATATATGGTAAGATTAATATTTCTAGTTGTCAAAGAGTATTCTATAGTTGTTAAAAAGTCACATAGGTGCTATATAGAAGCCAAGCAAAAATGTGTCAAGTAAGTTTATATCAATGAAATCAAAATTTATTTCAAGAAATTTGAAGTGTGTTCTTCATATTTTCTTATGCAATTTGTCAATAAGAAGTTAGATATAGTGATTTCAATATTAAGAAAAAGAATAAGAGTTTAAATTTGATTCACTATTAGGGTAAAACTTCTTAGGGTATTAGTAAGATGTCATGTTAGTGAAAAAGGAAAAGTAATTAAATGTTTTTTTATTAACAATAAAAAAATTTTAATAGTTTTTTAATGACCTAACAACATATGAGCAGATACTAGTGTAAAACTATTTTACACCCATATTAAATCAATTTTAAATTCAAAGAATATTTGATTATGAAACTACATATTGTAATTCCCTTTTTGATATCCATTCTTTTTAGTAGATTTACAAAAATATAGGAGATTAGAAAGCCTATGGACAATGATACCTGTTATAAGAGATTTCTGGATAGTGCAAAATGGGCTAGCCAAAGGCCCAATAGGAGACCAACCTGATTAAAGAGAAGCCTGAAGCCAAGATTGCATGATGAGGGCACCAGATCACATGCCCAGGGACCTGGATGAGGTTGAAGCAACGACCTCTAGCTCGCTAAGCAACAACCTCCAGCTCACAAAGCAACGAGCCCCGATTTACTGAGATGAAGCAAACCTTTACTCATTTTCCTAAAGGCATGTGTTGGCTAAGCCAAAAGTGAGACCATCTCACAAAGTGCACAAATCGCATAGTGTGATCCCAGGCTGTTAGAATTACTTATCCCCAAAGCTTGGGTATTGAATGCCCGAGTCCAATCAATGGCCAGAGGCCCATTCTCCCAATTGACAAATTAGCTCTAGGAACTTACACATCAACCGCCTACAAGTCGACGGAAAGCTGCCTAGCATTAATTGCCCACAATGACTAATATGATAGATTTACAAATGTAAAATTACTCTTGTATCCTTCTCTATCTCTATAAATAGGGGAGAAGACCATTGTAACATATGAGAAAAATATAAGCAAAAACTCTGCCAAAAAGCAGTGGGAGAACACTATAACTCTATCTCAATAAACAGAGAAATCATTGTTTTCAGTAAACAAAACCACAGTGGATCTAGGGGCCAAACTGGCTTTAGTCGAACCACATTAAAAGTTCTTATGTATATTGTTCTTTCTCCTTTTCTCTCTATTTTCTTGCTCTCACTCACACCTCCCTATTTGCAGTTTGGGGGCTACAAGAACTATTCTTGTTAATTGAAATTTGGGTCCACTGAACTAGATTTCAACATCAGCATTTTGGCACTAAAAGGAAGGCCCCAACTACACCTTCTCTCTCTGATTCGCTATTAAGCTAAAAAGGTAAAAGGAACCACTAAGAGCACTGGTGTCTCTATAGCCTAACTAGATGGTCATATAGGACAACAGGGGTTAATGCTGGGGGGGCTCTATTCTCCCCACTATGGGTGCCTCTACCACCCCCGTAGTGGATGCTATCGCTGACATGGCACCAATAACTCCTTATCAGCCTATTGCTCCTGAGAATAGTAGAGTTTAAGCATGGTGTCAGCGTCAAGAGATGCCTGAAAACATTATGAAAGAGTTGGCTGATGTGGCTAGGGCGTTGGCTTATGCCCAAGCCCAGGGCATGCAAAGGTAAGTTGAGGCCTCAGTGCCAGGGGGAGGGTCCCAGCAGCCAAGAGTGCAATAGGAGAAATCCCACTGAAGCAATTGTCGGCAAGCTAGGCTTATTCATTCACACAATTCACAATTGGAATCGGAGGCCCATCTTGCAAGAGCAATGATTGAAGCTACCAGTGACATAAGAAGTCCTGACAAGGGGAAAGTTTGATTCGGCTCATGCACAAGGTCTCAAGTCATGATCACTATTCCTGTGATTGGGAGAATTCAAAGGGTCATCAATCCTTCCACCGTTAGTCCAAAACTCACGACCCTATGGTCAAGGAGCTACTTCAGAGGGTGCAAGGGCTCGAAAAGCAACTTGTGGCTTGGGAGCCAGAAGAATATTATAAGGAGAGGACTCCATTCATTGAGGAGATCCAAATGAAACCTCTTCCCTACAAATTTAAGATCCCTAACATCCCACTGTACAATGGAGATAATGACCTATTTGACCACTTGGATGTATTCAATGTCTAAATGGACCTACAAACAAATAGCTTGTTGGTCAAATGTTGCACTTTCCTAGCAACCCTTAGGGAAATACCATGGACATGGCTTAGAAATCTACTAGTTCATAATATTCATAGCTGGGAAGAATGTCAGACTGAATTCCTTGGCCAATTAAAAGTATTGAGAAGGTAGTTTGCACCTGTCTGCCACCTTGCTATGATCTTCTAGTAGAGAAACAAGTCACTGAATGATTACTTTACCAGATGCAAACATGAAGTCAACAATGTAGATAATCCTTCAGATAAGAGTATCCTCACGGCTATCTCAATTGGACTCTATAAAGATGGAAAACTATATGAGGACTTATACAAGTCTCTGGTGAGGGACCTAGTTGAGTTCCACAAGTGAGCCACTAAGGAAATTAGGTGGGAGGAAGTCTTCAGTCCAAAGAAGTCTGATCAGCAAAATGGGAACAACACCTACAGCGAGAACAAAAGCAGTAGCGACGAGAACAAGCAAGGAAACAGGGTGATGACTTTAGTAACCAGGTTGTGAAAAGGGTCAGGATTGAATGACCTTAACATCAAGGTCACTATGAAACTTACAGTGTCCTTTCAAACACTCAGGATAAGATTTTTAGGTTTAAAAAGGTAGAGAGAACTTCGGGAAGCCTCTACCCCTTACAACTC
The DNA here is from genome assembly GCA_026873985.1 of Saraca asoca. Taxonomy (NCBI): domain Eukaryota; kingdom Viridiplantae; phylum Streptophyta; class Magnoliopsida; order Fabales; family Fabaceae; genus Saraca; species Saraca asoca. The sequence goes on from JANHAO010027673.1 coordinate 9,703, forward strand.
CTAATAGGTATAGACATAATAAAAGCAAGTTCTGTGCCTATCATAATAGAATCAAACACAATACTTCAAAGTGCTGGACATTCAAGGATTCCACAGAGAACCTCATCAAGAGAGGTCACTTACGGGAGTATGTGGTAAAGCCCACACGACACTAGCTTTAGCATCCTCAGTGAGATTCCGACTATGCATAGGCATTCATAATGAGGACTATTTTCTGATTCTATAAAATCATTTAGAAATTAATGAGAATATTCTAAGTTTCTATGCTAACCCTTGTGTGAAATTTCAGTGAATTATCATATAGGGAGGCAAGCTATTCTTAGAACTGATCAAGTCCAAGCATGTGCAACCTAACTCGGCTACAAGATAGCCCCTGGTTACAAGATAACCACCTAACTACAAGATAGCCAACTAATAACAAGATTATCACCTAGTTATAAGATAACCACTTGCCTACAAGATAGTCACCCGATAATAAGATTACTACCCGGTTACAAGATAGCTACCCGGTAAAGAGATTACCACCCGGTTATAAGATAACCACCTAGCTACAAGGCAGTCATTCGAGTGCAAGATCACCAACCTCTTTATGAGAAAAATATCACCATCTTAAGTATACATATGACCAATTCCTGAATCCTATGTTTATTCAAGTTGTCAGCTTCTAAACTGAGGCCTCCGGGGCTCATTCCGGCATGGCTATCTACTTTCCAGCCAAAAAGACAGCTTTCATGTGACCTATTGTTCATAGCTCTTATGCGACATATTATTCATAGCTCTCATGCGACCTATTACTCTCAAATCTCAGGTGACCTGCTGTTCATAGCTCTCATGTAACCTATTGCTCACAGTTTTCATGCGACCTATTGCTCGCAGCTCTTATATGACCTACTATTCCCAGCTTTTGTGCAATTTCATAATCGAAATGCCCCCATGTGACCGATTAGTCATCCAACATTGCACATATCCTTTAATACAATTTACTTGCGTGAATCTAGTTATACAAGTTTGTTGACCTGAGCTATATCATTAGCACCCAGTTTTGAATGTTAAAAAACAATTAGAAAAAGCAATCTTGGACTAACTCTATAT
>JANHAO010027674.1:0-10795 GCA_026873985.1 Saraca asoca
TTAAGAGTTCCAAGACTAGTAGTGGAGTTTAATTTAGAGTCTTTAAATTTTCAATCTGTTGTAAAGCTCTAACTATAAATAGAGCAAATTCTGAACAAAATAGATCATCTTGATTGAAGTATATTTTTAGATCACATTGTGTGTATCTAATTTATCTCTTATCTAACTTAGGTTAGTGGCGAGAGCAAACTGATTTCTTATCACTCACACCGTTCTTCTTTCTTGAGTGTGGTGAAATCAAACTAATTTAGCTTAATTGTGGCACCATAGGCTTATCAATTGAGTTAAGTTGGCTTTCTTCTTTTATCTTTTGTTTGTTTCCACTGTTACTAGAAGGAGTCTCAATTTAGGCACATCACTTAACATATGGGCGATCCCAACCAAGGTAATTCCCCAATTCATTGTTCGCAAGAACAGACCCCAGGTCACGACCCTCATGACAATGGAGACCAAAGGATTCAGCGATCATCCAGCCAACACTCTGGGGTACGAGACCCATCAGTTGGAGAGCTATTCCAAAAGATAGCTCAACTGGAGGAACATCTTCGGACTCTGAGTGATCAAGTTCACTATGAGGAACGGTCACCACTCTTTGAGGAGATCAAGGCTCGAACTCTCCCTCTCAAGCTTAAAGTCCCCGCGATCCCATTGTATAATGGGGACTCTGATCCTTATGATCATCTCGACGCATTTAATGTTTAGATGGATTTGCAGATAACTGACCCCCTGATCAAATGACGGTATTTTTGGCCACATTACGAGGTGGACCTTGAGCCTGGTTTAGAAGCCTCCTAACTCGTTCAATTGGCAATTAGGAAAACTGCCAATAGAAATTCATTAGCCAGTATCAAGCATTGAAGAGATAACTTGTTCTCCTTTGCCACCTCGCTATGATCTTTTAGTGCAAGCATGAGTCACTGAAAGAATATATCGCCAGATTTAGACTCGAAGCAAATTCAGTGGAGAATCCATTTGAAGAAACCATGCTGGCCACCATCTCTGTGGAACTCCGCAAAGATAGAAAGTTGTACAAGAGTCTATACAAGTCCCCGATCAAGGACCTCACCGAGTTCTACGAGTGAGCTACTAAGCAGATCAAGTGGGAATAGACCTTCAGCTCGGAAAGGTCTGACATGAAGGATGAAAAGGTCAGCTCCTCTCACAGCAAGAAGAGGAGCGACATAGAACAAGGCAATCACTCCACCAAGTAGACAATAAAGAAGTCCAAAAGGTCCAAGAGTGAGCGACCTCAACATTCTGACCATTGCGAACAATATAGCACCCTATCAGATTCCCAAGATAGGATTTTCATGACGAAGAGGGACAGGGAAAACTTTGGGGTGCCCCCACCCTCTAAGATCCCTTATAAACGGAGAAACCATGAAGAATTCTGCACCTATCATAATGAGGCCGGTCATGGTACTTCAAATTATCAGGCTCTCAGGGAGGCAATTAAAGACCTGATCAGGAGGGGACATGTAAGGAAGTACGTGGTGTAACCCGCAAGGCAGCAACCTTAGCCTTTTCAACGTAATACCAGCTAAGAGTCGGGGGCCTCGGTCCGAATTATACATTGACAATGTGTTGTAAACTTCGGAAGGAATGTAAATATCTTTTCCTTTGCTTTGTTGAAAATTGAAAGCCAATTGGCCTAATGCTGTCATTTTTCTCTCCTTGCTCTGCATTTTGTTTCCAAGAATTGGTAATATCCGCAGTTTGCATGTGATTAACTCCCCAAAGCTTCTTAGGTGACCTTATGCCAACCACGGCCTCTGGTCCATTTGAGGCCCCCCAGAGCTCATTTCGAAGAAGAATTGATGAACATTTAAAAGTGGAGCTGCCGGCTCATTGAAGTGTGGAGACGCTCAAAATAAACTCGCTTAACCAGTGCAGCTACATGCTCACTGAGGCATGGACATGCTCAAAATAAATTCACTTAGCCAGTGCAACTGCGGGCTCATTGAGGTATGGAGACGCTCAAAATAAACTCACTTAACCAGCGCAGCTACGTGCTCACTGAGGCATGGAGACACTCAAAATAAACTCACTTAACTAGTAGAGCTATGGGCTCACTGAGGTGTGGAGACGCTCAAAATAAACTCGCTTAACTAGTGCACCTGCGTGCTTGCTAAGGCGTGGAGATGCTCAAAATAAACTCACTTAACTAGTGGAGCTACGGGCTCGCTGAGGCATGGAGATGCTTAAAATAAACTCGCTTAACCAGTGCAGCTGCGTGCTCGCTGAGACATGGAGATGCTCAAAATAAACTCACTTAACCAGTGGAGCTGTGGGCTCATTAAAGCATGGAGATGCTCAAAATAAATTCACTTAACTAGTGCAGCTGCAGGCTCGTTGAGGCGTGAAGACGCTCAAAATAAACTCACTTAACCAACGTAGCAGCGTGCTCGCTGAGGAGTGGAGACGCTCAAAATAAACTCACTTAACCAGTGTAGCTGCATGCTCGCTGAAGTGTGGGGCACTCTTAAACACTCAACGCTAGCATGGCTCTATGCTCGCTGAAGTGTAAAGAATTGACAAATCGATTATTTGCCTAAGGCAATGACATTGTTTTACTTTACAGCTCGCATGTGACCAATTATTTGTAGCTCTCATATGAAGTTATTTATTTAATTGGCCACGAGGTCGGTTAGAATATGAGACCACTCTAATTCGTAGCTCACTTGCGATCAAATATTCGCAGCTCTCACACGATTTTCCAGACATGAACAGATCATTTAGATCGTTTAAGCAATGTATATGCGAGAGATAAGAGCATCACACAGATTATAAAAAGGAAATTTTCATTCATTAAAAGACCTCAACGAGGCAGCATTACATTAGAAAGCCCTGAATACAGGCTGACCAAAATACAAAGGGAAAAACCTATGACTATAGGGAGACCGGCCATAAAGGGCTGTACTCTGGCTGGCTAAAGCCTGTGCACCACTAAGATCTTCAAATTTCCCTTCTAATGCACAATCAACAGTAGCACTACAACTCCTTATTTCTCCGGCCTCCAGCTCCTCATCTGATTCATGAAGGAATCTAATCAGGAAGCACAGGGAGCTTGGCCTATCGAACAATTGCCTCATTGTGGAGCCGAGAGGACGCAGTCTGAGATCCATATGAGATCTCTCCATATTAGTGGAGAAGCTTAATCTTCTGAGCTCTTTATGCAGCAGACCATACACACCTCTATGGAAAGCCAGAATGTCAGAAACGGTGGACGTTCATCAGGAAACTCCATGGTTTGCTTGAAACAATGACAAGAAGCAATTCCCTCTCCCTTATATAGAGCCAGATCTAGCTCCATCGAAGAGTCTAGATCCATCTCCCCAATTGCCAACATTTATTGCCTCGAAAAAGGCTAAGTCTGACTCAATAGCTACCTGACACGTTCCACAAGAAGCATAGCCTAGAGCAAGCAAAACAACAATCTCGGAAGAAGACTTTAACTGATCAGATATTAGAGAGTCTCAACTCCTAACCTGTGAAGCGAGCTGAGAGTTAGGGGGCTTATGTTATATGTGAAAATCGATTCATCCTGAATAAGCCTACGAGTAGCTCGAGAGTGGCAAAAGCACCTGCCCGAAGGATATTCAAATTGCTTTGCCTTCATCTTACATCATGAGGCAACCTTAGTTCAAGCTCGTACATAACAGAGCGAGCTCGACCTTGTCATCCGAGGGACTTACCTCCAGACCGAAGGATTCGGTGTGTAAAGTGCAACCAGCGACCTGAGAGCTCACTAAGCTAAAGATTGCAAGAGACCAAGTCATATCATGCCTAACGGATACTTAGGACCCACCTGCAGAAGGCAATCTGCAGCAGCTAAAAAAGAAGATTTAGTCTATCTACATTGTCTTGTATAATAAATATTGATGTAATAGATTTACTACATATGAAATTACTATTATAACCTTATCTCCCCTATAAATATGAGGGAGGATCCTTCTGTATAGGGGGATCACCTTTAGACAGGCAGAAACTCTACCAAAATAGAGAAGAAAACTTAAGTGTTGTAACTTTGTAAAAGCACCGCTTGAAAAAACACGCTACCTTGGACGTAGGGTCCAATGATATCTAGATTTGGCTAAATCATGTTAAAAACCTTGTGCCTTCTCTCTTGCTCTTCCCTTCATTTTTGTGTATTTCTACTGATTTGTTGTGTTTGAACTAATGTACAGTCAGAGATCCCAAAGAATCCCTCCATTGGCCGGAGTTTGGCTCAATACCAAAATCCGACCTCAACATTATCAAAAAAGGGAGATTGTTAACTTAGGTTGCCCTAGCTATATATTTTTCCTTGGTTTTGATGTTGAAAAACAATTGTAAATCTAAATCATTTATATTACTATCTATCAATATATTTTAATGTTTTTATTTGTTTTACAAATTCAAAGTATAAATGATTCAAGAGATTCCAAATTAGAATTAGGAATTATTTTATTTTTATAGGATCTTTTGTAAGTGAATTCAAAATAAATTTAATTCAAAAATGATTTTCTATTTGATATAATGAGATAGATACAAACCACTTGAAGAAAGCAAATATTTTTTGAAAGTATAGATTTTTATAAAAAAACTATTTTGCACATCATGAATCGATTCATCAATCAATTCATGCTCAAAAATCTATATGAATCGATTTACCAATCGATTCATGAAGAAAAACTTTCAAAATTTTTAAAATCAAAGGTTGGGATTTTACTCTGAATTGATTCAAGCATTGATTCACAAATTGAATATTAGTTATTTTATTACAGTCGGTTATAGTAGTTATAAAATCCCTAACTACCTTCAATTTTCAAATTATTACATAGTTTTTCCATTTCTTTCATATGCAAAAAATCTTAGAGTAATCAAAGATTATTCAAAATTGATTCTACCTCATTACATCATTGAATCAAAAGGATTTCATATCAAATTTTTGCAGAATTCACAATACCTATTTAAGAATTTTCTTTTAAGCTTTTTGGTATTGTATTTTCTACCTTACTTTGATTTTCTTTTGAGATTTCTAGGTTGATAGAAATCTTGTATAGCTTAGCAAGAGCCTGTTTTAATTATTGTGGCTTTAGGTTTAGAAGAGCTAGGTTAAATTCTTCTAGGTTAACAAGATCCTTATTATGATTCTTATGTTTTGAACTGGCATTTCAAGAGTCGATTTTTAATCCTAATAGTTTTGTTAATAAAAGTAGTCTTCTGGTTGAGGAATGATCTAGTAGAGTAGACTTGAATTGTGGTTTCAATTCAAATTGAATTACTTTAAAAACTCTCTACAATGAATCTTTATTTTTAGCTTTTGGATTTATATTCTTACTGCATAATTATCAATTCTACACTTTGAATATTTGCTGATTAATATACTACACATTTATTAATTAATTCTCTACAATTTCTCTAAATACAAAACAATTCTTTACAATCTTATCAAAATCAAAGAATTTACAATAATATTAAAGGAGTATACAAATTCCCCCAAAGGAATAAGGGCAAGATCCAATTTTCATAGTATATCTTATTTGGGGCCTATCTTTGTGATTATGTGTACATTAGAGTACTTGTGATTGGTTTCATGATTTGGTCAGATTTGGGACTAATTTGGTAATTTGACTTTGTTTTAAACTTTTAGTTATATCTAGAGTTATAGGCCTTTGATTGGGTTGATTCTTAGATATTGGAAAGATAAGAGAAAGCTGTATAATTGTTATGAAGAGTCTTAAGCCTAGTTAAGACCTTTAATAGGTCAAAATCATCCTAGAAATTAAAGTAAAGTGTTGGCCCATTGATCTTGAGCCAATTATGATATTTTTATCATATCTAGAGTTGTAGTCCTTCAAATGGTGCAAACCTATGCCCATTGAATAGCTAAGATCTACATCTACAAATATCATGAATGGATCATGGTGAAACTATGCCATTTTGAAGGAGTTACAAGGTAATGAATCTAAAAGGCAAAATTTATTATGGGTAGGTTTGCTCTATAGAGCTTATTTTGGGTTTTGACTCATTAGTTAGGTTAGAAACCTCCATTTTGAGCTTGGTCTAGGCCATTGAATTTCTAAGAAGTGGTGATACAACTTCCATGAAGACACTTAAGTCCAATTGTGCTTTTATCCAACCCAATTTAGCAGGCTAAGGAGATAAGAAAAGAGCTAATAGAAAAAATCAACAAAAACACTTAGAGGGGGATTTTTTCTATTTCTCTAATTTTGTAAAGAAGGAAGAGCTCTCCTGGGGCAACACTAGCTTCTTTTAGGTCTTTTCCTTTCTTTTATTTTTGTTTTTAATTCTCATGTAGTAAGTAGCTAAACGCTTCTTTCAATTTAAGGGAAATTCTACTTTAATTCAATTGTGATTGTGTGGACCTGATTTGTATTGTTGATTTATTCCAAATTTGGTTACCTATTATTTCTTTGTTTTAATTACATATGATGATTACCTAAGAGCACTCGTTAGTTGATTGTTTATTGTAATTATCTACTAGCTTAAACTCTATAATCTGTAATTATTATGATAGTTGTGAAGTAGCAATTAGGCATTATTATTATGCACTGGTGTATGATTGTTCAACACCCAAGGAAAATATAGGATGAATTAAATGATTATGCCTTGGTGTATGATTATTATCTAGTCTTAGCCTTTTATTGTTTTTAATGTTATTGTTAATTTGGCTAGGGTGTTGGCCTTGAATTAATAAAATAAGGGAAGAATGATAAGAATTTAATTTGAGTGCTAGGATTAAATTAATTCCTGGCTATGTAATCAAAGAGGGGATAATATAATTGTGTCTGGGATTAATCTGAAAATTGAATGCATGAATCTCGTTTAGATTGAAGATTTCTTAAGGAATTTCTCTTTTTAGTATTCAATGTCTATTTGATTGTTATGTTGCCTTTGAAATTCTATTTTTGAATTTTATCTTTGATAACAAAAACCTTGTTCTAATTAACACTTAGATTAGTCATCCAATTCCTTAGGTTTATAGGCAAAAAACAGTCTTAAGAGAGTGACATAAACTCAAGCCCGGCAGAGGCTAAGTTATCCAGCTCGCTAAGGACGCTCAGCGAGCTCCACCTCGCTTATTGCCGAAAAGTGACACAGCGAGGTCATCACAAGACCAGCTCATCAAGCAGACAACTATCCAACTCAAACTCGCTATTCCGCTATAGCGACACCAAGCTCACTTCAGCGACCTTCCACAACGACCTAGAGCTAGGAATCCCAGCTCGGGATAACAGACATCTTGCATGGTAAAATAATACCGAGTGACAGACACATATAAGTGCCAGTCCATAGCTAACAAGAGGGGCCCACCCAGCAGACAGAAGCCTGCAGTAGTCAAATTGCAAGAGTCTATCTGTCTTTTCTATTTATTTCTTGATGTAACACAACTGTAGCTTGTAATTAATGTATTTAACTCTTCCTTCCTCTATAAATAAGAATGCATTGTTAGAAGAGGAAGGGGAAAGGCTTGAAACATATATGCCAAAACTCTATAAAAATCCCTTCTCGAATATTAATAAAATCTTTGCCGTGGACGTAGGGTCCAGTACTGCCCAGATTTAGATAAACCACGTTAAGAACATAGTGCCACCTTCCCCTCCTCATTCTTCTTCTCCCTTCATCTCTCACACTTCGGGAAGTAGCATTGGGTCCACGAATTCACCCTCGTTGGTTGGAATTTGGAACTCTCAATACAAACCAAATTCCGACGTCAGCATTTTTTGGCACCGTCTGTGGGGATCCATCTGCTCTTTGAAGTCTCCATTGCATCTTAACAATGGCGAGAGGAAGAACTACTTAGAATTCAACCACTCCAGCTCCCCAACTAGCAGGTACGCCCACTGTAGGAGTTCACCAGCAGTCTACTACTATTCTTCAAACTCAGGAAGCTCAAATGCTCAGCCAACCCCGCCCAGCGCTCGAAAGCATGGTAAGAGAGTTGGCTGAGACTATAAAAGCATTGGCATAGGCTCAAGCTTAGAGCACACAAAGACAAGAAGAAATCATGACACAACTATAGCAGCTTCATAAAGAGGCTTAGAGAGAAACTCACGAAGATCGTGATAGTTAACAGCTAAGGGGCTCACAATGAGCAGGAAGCTCTACCCCTCAGTCTGAAATGTAGGACCAGACAATGGAGGAAATCCTCCTAAGGTTCAAGCGGCTAGAAGAATGCCCACAGCCTTAAAGCAACCAACCTCGCTATGAGGAAAGCTCACCATTTTCTATCGAGATCGAGATGCAGCCTCTCCCATAGAAGCTTAAAGTGCCCATGATTCCACTGTACAATAGGAACAATGACCTAAGTGACCACCTGTATGCGTTCAATATCGAGATGGATCTCCAGATAACTAATCCCCTGGTGAAATGCCGTGTCTTTTTGGCCACATTAGGAGGAGTATCCCAGGCATGGTTCAGACACCTCCCGGCTCGCAATGTCGGCAACTGGGAAGAATGCCAAAGAAAATTCACTGACCAATACCGAGCCCTAAAGAGGCAGCTCACACCTCCTTGCCATCTCGCAATGATCTTCTAGCCCAAGAATGAATCACTAAAAGATTATATAGCATGATTCAGGCACAAAGCCAACTCCATGGAAAATCCTTCAGAGGAAAGTCTCTTAACAGCCATCTTAGCGGGACTTTCCAAAGACAGAAAGCTGTGCAGAAGCCTCTACAAGTCCCCAGCTTGAGACCTCGCTAAATTCTACAAGCGAGCTACCAAACAAATAAGATAGGAAGAAACCCAAGCAGAAAGTAGATGCCAATGGTCCCAGTGCATGCAAAAATAGGAATGACGAGAGTCGTAATCACGACCCCTCTCCTCAGGTCGCAAAGAAGGCAAAGCCTCACTGACCCGGAGGTCGCTTCGACAGTTACAATGTCTTGTCGGACACATGGGACAAAATTTTTGTCGTAGAAAAGCACAACGAGGACTTCGGAAGGCCCAGACCAATGAGAGGCTCCACCAGGTCCAAAGATGCAAGTAGATTCTATGCTTATCACAATGAGGCTGGACACACCACCTTAGAGTGCTAGGCACTAAAAGATGCCATTAAGGACCTCATCAAAAGAGGTCAACTATAGGATTACATGGTAAGACCATCATAGTAACGAGCTCAATAGGCTCAGCAAATCATTACCCAAGAGCTAGAGCCCTCCATCAAAACCATATTCTAATTCTATAACATTTACTTGTGATCAATGATGATAAGTTGTATCAATTATTTCATGCTGAATCAATGTAAGTTGTCGATTGGCCGTAAAAGCATTATCCAAGCAGCAAGTCTTCACTCTACCATTGCAAGGATTCATTCGGGGGTGAAACGGCATGAAGCCTAACCCATCGATACATCCAGAGCAAACCAAATCCCATGAACTACGATAGAGAGCACGAATTCCTCGACCACTGAGCAACGAGTTTGCTATGGTATAGACGTGTGACCTCACTATATGACAAGCTGTCATTTTGATTATTGCAAAACTTGTCTGAGGGTGAGACAACCTAGAGCCTACCTTGCATCCAAGGGTGAGATGGCCCAGAGCCTACCTCATGATAGCACAAACAAACAAAACTTGCCCGAGGCTACGACGACCTCAGAGCCTACCTCGTATCCGAGGGTGAGACGGCCCCAGATCCTACCTCGCGTCTGAGGATGAGATGGCCCCAGAGCCTACCTCGACAGCATATTCAATTCAAATAATAAATGACCAGCTCGCTACATGGCAAGGATGCCAACACAAACTCATCGTAGTTCTCATGTAATTCACATATTCATAGCCAACATGCGGCTAGAAAATCATGGTTCGCACACCTAATCTCTCATCTGTTGTAGCTCACATGTGACTCGATTCTTACTTGCTGAAGGCAACCAAACAGAAAATAGAAAGTCAAAAAGCATAGCCAATTGGCTAAAGAAACATTTCATTGATCATCAGAAATGTCCAAACAGTGGTGCATGAAGCATCCAATGCAACTTTTAGAAGCTACACAGAAAATCTCACACAGCTAAAAAGCCTTAAAGAGGCAAGATTACATTAGATGAAGAAGAAATATAGAAACAAAGGTAAGAAGTCTACATGCCTAATACTACCATTCTAGCTAGAAAGTGATGAGTTGGCTAAACCAGGAGGCAAACTCCTACCAGCAGGAAGACCAACAACTCCACTCCTATAGTCTTCCCATACCCAGTCGACGGTTCCTACTAGACCAGCCCAGCATAGCTCAAAAGGACGCCAAGAGTCCCAAAAGCCATGTTGGATTCTATGAAGGGAGCCAGGGAAGATAGTCCAAGATTAGCACAAGACTCCCCAAGAGCTCAGCAGATGGATCCTGTGGTGAAGCCACTTGCAATAGGCTATCCATGCCTCCCAACACTCTACAACAGGCCATCCATGTCTCAACAAGCTTCATCAGAAGCCAAGACATCAAAAATGCATTGAATCTCTCTGAGGCAAATGAAGAAGTCCCTCAGGGTATAAAAAGACCAACTCAGCCCATCGAAGAATCCAAAAGACATCTAGTTGATCTTCATCCTACGCCCCAAAATGAGCGATAATGCCATGCCAACGGCCAAAAATGGCAAACAGAAGAAGGCATGGCCTGAAGCAAAATGAAAAGACATCTGAAATGACAATCCAATCAAGCAAGGACTCTGACTGGAGATACAAACAAAGCCTCAAAAAAATTACAACTCCTGATCTGCTAATAAATGGGAAAAAGTACATGAAAATAAGATAGTTTTTGTTCATTTTGTTAATAGTATTTTATGTTTTCTTAGTGTCTT
>JANHAO010027675.1:0-10837 GCA_026873985.1 Saraca asoca
AAAGTTACATCACATTTTGAACATAAGAAAATATTCAACAAATTTTATAAAATGTAATAATGCATATACAAAACAATCAACTAGAGCCCCACTAGAAAAATTCCTAGAGGTAACCATACATCATAAATAGAACTCCATCATACCCCTTCAAATCCATCCATCACGCCTGTATGATGTTTGTTCACAAGTGCACTTGAGGGTTACTAATAAATTTCTCAGTGGGTCCAGTCTCTCAAACCAATGATCTCAAGATATCATGTGATACAAGAATATTATTTTGGGTAAGCAATGTCTATTAAAACATACATAAACCTGTTAAAGCATTTCCATATTCATTTATCACATGGAAAATAGAATCATCAATTTTAATTTATAGATGACCTAGATAAAAAACTAACGGTTCATTCTCGCCAACATCAAACTCAATGGAAGAGATGAATACCTTGAATTGAAGGATAGAAAGTGTTTCTGAATGGAGATCTGAAACTTTAATGGCTCCGGATGTTTGGGAAAAAGAGCTTGAAGCAGTGGCCATGGTTTTGTTTTTTTGGAATGTGATTTTAAAGATTGGAGATTAAAGGAGGAAGAGCACACACACACACACACACACACACACACACACACACACACACACACACACACACACACACACACACAGAGCAAAAAGACTTAAAGGAAATTCGAACAATCTGAGAAAGAGAAAGCAAAGTGAAATCTAAGGATTCAATGGGTTATTAAAAAGGTAAGAAAAAAGACAGTTCCTTTTTAGTGCATTGAAAAGGTACGAATAAGTAGCTTAGATTATCTAGAGGCATGACTATCATTATTGTTTATTGAAGAATGAGAACAATCGTTAATTTATGGTTCCACGTGTCACGGAGCAACTCAAAGGTTATGGTTTTGGTCAAGCAATTAGTGTTTGACATCCTAAGTTTGCCGGTTACTTGAACCAAGATTGCATAGTCATAGTTTGACTCGGTAGTTATGATTCAATTGAAATTTTTGAATGTGCCAAAATTTCAACAATCGAGCCAAATTAGAGAGCCTATGTTAGTCATCCATTTTGGTATTAGTTGACTACATGCTTAGAGTCGAAACAAACTGATTGGAATGATACAAATCAAACAATTGACAAATGCAATTAAAGTAAATGCACGTGTCAAACACATAAAGAACAAATTACTTTACAGTTATCTCATCACTTTTATTTTTAATTGTTTTAATTTTCTTTTAAGAGCACATGTCCTTTTTATAAGAGATAGTTTTCATTAGTGGTTATTTGAAGAAAACTGATTAAAGTCTTTATAAATAGGGCATTAACATACTAAGAGAGGGGTTCTATCTTTTCAGTCTGATAATTATGCAAATATGCTCTATGTTCTTCGTGTTACTTTGGTATACACTTCAGCACTCTCCTAATCTCTATAACTTCTAGAAATTCCCTCGCTTCTATGCGTGTAATTTCATGTGTCATTATAGCGCCTTTTGATATAATTTACAATCATATGAAATGAAAATCTTTACATATTTTATTGTTTCCAATTTTGTTATTTCGTTTGGATTTGCCAGAAAATTGAAAATCTCGCCTATTTTTTGTTGAAGACTCATCTCAGAATTGAAACTTTTTAATTTGTGAAATTCGACTCGAAACAAAAATATTTTCTTGTTTGTATAAATTATAATTTTAATAAAAAATTTATAAAAAAATACTTTTTTTTAACAAAATTTACCAGAGCATGAATATGACTTTTCTTGAGCATGCATAAGCTTTGTAACAAACTAAACTCTATAGAAAGCTCCTTCGTTTTTGTTTTACTTTCTTTCTCCTTCCATACAAAAACTAATTAATTTGCGACAATTTGACAATAAAGATAAAACAAAGGTAGAAAGGTCCAGAAATTCTTTGCTTTAGTTTTTGGCCATTGGAATTATATGATTTTGTCATCTATCCTTCTACCACCTTATTCATAATTAGATTTAAAAAAAAAATCATGTTCAAATTAGCTCTTTTAAGAGATGGAAGAAAAAAGAAAAAAAAAAACCACTGAACCAATAAAAAGTTTCGAGTGTGTCGAAAGTAAGAAAAAAAAATGTTTGAGGAAAATAACAGATTATCTATAAACAGAGAAATTATTGTGTTTACATAATTTTTTATAGATTAAACCAATCACTGCTTTAAAAATGTATTTACAACAGTCACAAGAGAGGTTGGAGAAAATTTGTAACCAAGCTAACAATTCATGCAATATAAACAAACAAGGAATATCAGAAGGCACTCGTCATTTCATCAAGTTGTTTTCACAGCCAACCGGTTACATGCTGTAATTATTTAGCAAACCATAAAGAAAGGCAGAGGAGGTTCTTGAGTGATTTACAACCAGGCAGGATTCTTCAATGGTAAAACCACAGCTTTCACCTGCAAGTAGTTCTTAAGACTGTAAATGCCCTTCTCCCTCCCTATTCCACTCATCTTGTATCCACCAAATGGAATCGCAGCATCAAACACATCAAAGCAATTTATCCACACTGTTCCAACCCTCAGTGCCCGCATCAATGTATTTGCCGTGTTGACGTTCTTAGTGAACACACCTGCAGCCAGACCATACCTTGTTGCATTTGCCCTTCGTATTACTTCATCAACGTCCCTGGTTTACAGCAAACATGATTGATTACAATAAGAATCCCAGAATGCTAAGTTCAAAAGTGCCTACCAGGTTGGATTCAAATTCAACTCACTTGAATTTCAAGATGGATTGAACTGGGCCGAAGATTTCATCCTTTGCTATTAACATATCATCCTGATCATTAACTTTGAATTAGAACGATTTTCCAACGTATGGATTGTTATGCCACATTTGTTGCCAAAGGGCAATGATAGTCACACACTAACTCCCACACTGAATCCTCACGTCAATTTCACATCTCTTTGCAAACTCAAAAAATTGTCCAGCCTTTTTCAACATGGACTCCAAGAAAAATAATAAGGTGTGGGATTATCATTAGTCTTTGCGAAATGAGCAAATACCTGAACGTTTGAGAAAACAGTTGGCTGCACAAAGAATCCCTTCGAGCCTATTCTGTCACCTCCACATTCAAGGGTAGCTTCGCTCTCGATACCAGACCTTATGTACCTAAGAACTTTCTTAAATTGTTCTTCATCAATCTGGGATTTCCACAAGGTCATGAAAATAGTGGGTTTCTGTAAGAGAGCAGATAAAAGAATGGACTAACACTACTAGTACGCTTATTTTAATGAGAAAAATACTTTAACCGACCAGTGATATGACCTAATTTTAATTTATCTATTCATGATTCAAAATGTCATATAGAAGCAACTTATAATTTGCATGATTAATACTTTGTCAATTTTATCGTATACCAATCTCGTGCTTTTGTAGATTTTGTTATATGTCAGTCATGTACTCTCTGACTAATTTTAATTTGACTCTAATTGCAATCCATAATTCTCAATTTCCTCTTCTGCATAAATTCGAAATCGAAGAAATTTTACAAAAATCAAAGAAGAATTCTTCTTTTAAAATTTCAAATTTAAGTAAAAGTGAAAATTCAGAATGATGGAGTAAAATCATGTTCAAATTAATGTTCATTAGGCATATGATAAAATCCATTAGATTTGGATTAAAAATTAATACAGATAGATAAAATGTTAACAGTAACCACATTTCAAACATAGGCAGATAAATTGAATTAGAATTAAATCACATTGGGTAAAGTATATTTTTCTCTATTTTAATTTACTACAGTTCAAATTCTATCAAATATTTACTAGGACTCAGTAAAACAAAATGAGTATAACCAAAACAAAAGAATGACAGAAATATCAAACAAGGGATTTTCTGTTAGTGTTAAATGTTAAGGGTACCTGAGGACCTTGTTCGACTCCCTTCTTGAAGGGATCACCAACGATGCGACTCAAAGCACGTGCCTTTGATTTCTCCAAGAACTCATCATATATACGTTCGTGTACAAAGGTACGAGAACCAGCACAGCAGCATTGCCCCTAGAAAGCACTCAGCAATGAGCAACTGCGTCACATGTGCGTAATTTGTTTTCCAGCTTTTAAGGAAATTGAGGAAGCTGATTACACAAACCTGATTAAAGAAAAGAGCAAAGTGTGCAAGTTCTACAGCCTTGTCAACGTCAGCATCCTCACAAACTATGAAAGGTGATTTTCCTCCAAGCTCCAATGTCACGGGTTTAAGATTGCTTCGTGCAGCCAATTCAAGTACAATTTTCCCAGTATCGGTTGATCCTGTGAATGCTATCTGCAAAAAGATAAGATGTTCGGTTCAGACATGAGCAAATTGGCCAAGCAAGCAAAAAAGGAGAGCTCAAAATGGTATGCACGATTAGTAAATGAGCCAATGAGTCAACATTCATCATTCAATGTGGAGTGAAAAAGCATGCCCATAATTTTTGTCTATTTACAGGATGCTTTTCCAACTTGTCCCCTCCATGAATTTCAGGTGCATGAACCAGAATATGGCTCTAATGCGGAGTGAAACAGGGAGGTAAGAATATATCTTTTTATAAATAGTAGCCCTACATGTTCAAAAAATCTTTCACACAAATATTGCTTGCAAACAGAATGCATTACACTAGCCTGAACCATTGAGCTTCGAAACAAAGGTTCTTCTTTAACTTCAAGCCAAGTTTACTCTTGATGAATGTGTAAAACCCTTTAACATTAAGATGCTTCTTTCCACCAAAATACCTTGTCCACATCCATATGGCTGGCAAGAGGTGCACCAGCAGTTGGACCATACCCAGAAACTACATTCAAAACACCCGGGGGAAGACCAGCCTGCAGAAAAAAGATTGCACAATTATAGTTAAACTAGGGAAACTCAATATATCTTAAATTATCATCAACATTTCAAAAAATGAAATTAACTCATCAGAAATCATAACATATATTTGAAGGCAAGCTGAGTACTAGTTTGTGAGAGGGGAACATATTATTGGCCTACCTCATGAAACAATTTTGCCACATAAAGAGCAGTTAACGGTGTTTGCTCTGCAGTCTTGAGGACAATAGTATTACCACATGCTAGTGCTGGCCCAACTTTCCAAGCAAACATGATCAGAGGGAAATTCCATGGTATAATTTGTCCAGCAACACCAATTGGTTCATGCAGACATTGCACATGATAATCTCCATCAGCCGGCACTGTCAGACCATGGATTTTATCCGCCCAACCTGAAAAATTACAGGTAAAAAAGTATCAGAAAATCATAAAACTATTAAAAAACAAAACTAATATCGAATTAATCAGATTGATCTTACCAGCATAATAGTGAAATAGTCGCACAAACAATGGCAATTCAGATTTGGCAGCCTGTTCAAAGGGCTTCCCATTGTTCCAAGTCTCCAGAGCTGCAAGCTCATTGCTATGCTTTTCAACCAAATCAGCAAAGCGCAGCAATATCCGACATCTTTCCTGGAGTTTTATAAGTAAATTACAAAGAATTCAATATTGTGGAAGAAAAAGATGAGGGGATTCAAGAAGTGCATACATAAGCAGTCATCCTTGGCCAAGGCCCTTCATCGAAGGCCTTGCGAGCAGCTGATACTGCACGGTTGATATCTTCTGCATCACCTTCAGCAACATGAGCTATAACTTCTCCTGTGCGCGGGTCATATGTTGGAAAAGTTTTCCCTGTAGACCCAAAATACAGTCACAATAAAATCGATCCACTTATATAATTTATCAAGTCCATAACATTGAAATCAAATATATAACATGATTTTTATATGAAAATAAGAAAGTAGGAAAGGTTCAACCTGTATTTAATCTAGTCATATATATACCTGATGCAGCATCCACAAATTCGCCATTTATTAGATGCTGCGTGTAATTTATTTGAACTTGTGGAGTGAATAATTCCTCAGCCGCAGCTGCTGTGCTAAATCTGCTGATGCTTTCCCACCGACCAGTGTTTCTTCCTGGGAAACAACATTCAGGTTAAACTTTTAAACTAAAATAAATTGAAACACTGAATTCTGATGGTGTAATTCTTAATCACTACATTAGAGATAAACATCTACATAGAGTAGACCAAGAAGATGCTGTCAATATTAACAAATCAATTATTTTAATCAACAAATAAAGGAGGAAAGGTTTCCTTTTTTTTTTTTTTATTTTTTTACTTAATATAGTCTTCTAAAGTTAACTTTTCCCCGTTTATATCAGGATGAAATTGTGATTGGATTCTGAATAACCCTGAAAGTTTACCACCCGCAACTTCTAAAAGAAAAAGGGTGATTCTTGAGGGGGAAAAAGAGCAGAGACGCAGACAAATTGAAATCGGAGATCGACAGTATCATATTCATGAAAGGGAAGGAAGCCCATCGAATACAAAGATGAGCAGCGAACAGAAAAATGAAGATGACCAAAAAGAAGAAGATACTGTGTTGATTGGCAACCTTGCGAGCGAAACAGAGTGGAGGAAGAAGCAGCAGATAGAGTGCGAGAAAGCATCCAGGAAAGCCTTCGAGCAGCCATTGCTACACTAAACAGAGTATTTGGTAAGCAGGGCGTGCAGTGCTCTGAAGGAAAAAAAAAATAAGAAAGGCTTTACTAGTTGGAAATGGTTGGTTGCACTATCATCGATTCTAGCAAAGATGAAAGGAAGCAAGAAAGTGCGTTGTCATTTTGCCGGTATGTCACTTTGTCCAAACCTATGGTTAAACTAACAAGGATCCCGAGTGGATAAGAACAAAGGAAAAAGGGAACTGCAATGGCAATTCACAAGCAAGTTTGGGATTGACAAGAAATGGTAATAATACACAAATGTAGTGATTGAAACGAAATGCCTATTTTGTT
Source organism: Saraca asoca (assembly GCA_026873985.1). Classification (NCBI taxonomy): domain Eukaryota; kingdom Viridiplantae; phylum Streptophyta; class Magnoliopsida; order Fabales; family Fabaceae; genus Saraca; species Saraca asoca. The sequence goes on from JANHAO010027675.1 coordinate 6,849, forward strand.
GACAAGTTGAGACTAAATGTCCACAAGTTTGAAATAGGATGCTTTTGTTGTCACTGCCTCTTCCATCCAAAATAAAATAATACCATTTCAGCTTGACTTGACAGATTTTCTGTTGTTTTCTTCGTCGTAATACCCGTCCTTTTCCGGTATCTGCCATCTTGCAAGTTGCACTTCCTATTATTACCGTCTTTTGAGGATCATCATCCTCGAAATGATATATGTATTTTGGCAGATTTTCATTTGGACATTCCGGCGTGCATGAAAACTCACCCAAAATACTGATGCCGCACTTTTAACTAGATGCCACATCTGGGTTTTATTAATTTAGTTGTAGGTTTACCAAATCTAATTTATAGTAAACTTAAATGAGGGAGATAGACCATATTTATAGAATCTCACAAAAGATTCACATATTTATCATTCTCGTCATCGTATAATGAATTAAATCACATAAAAAAAATTTCATTTATAATATTTGATTTGAGATGTAAAACCACATTCAATTTAAATATAAATCTCACATTCAGTAACATTTAAATTTGATATTGATATAATATTTTTTGTCAAATTAATATACACATACATAGTTTTCATCGTATCATTAAAGAATTAAATAGTTGGAATGTCATAATTATATTAGATGGATAAGTTTCATCTTTGAGGCCAAAAATTGAGAAGCACATAAAAGGACAAGCGACATTATTGTATAATGGATGATGAAAACAGAAATGAGTGTTAGCGAAGGAAACAGCTAATCGATAAGACGAAGTGGTAATCTAATAGTCCCATAATGCTTTTGGTTAAAGTGCAAGCGACATCATAACTTAGGTCCTCCACTTTCCTCCATCTGTCCACAGTGAAGATGGATGATATCTGATTATGGGATTAGAATCAAGTTACTAATCAATGCTCTTACAATATCAATATATTTTAGCATCATCAAATTAGAAAACTGAAATACTTCATTGCTCGAAACTGATTATCTTTCTAATGCTATCTTGTTAGTTTAATATAATTTAATTAACAATAGGGAGGAGAGACAGAAAGAGCATTTCTCTCCGGACAAGTTGGAAGTGAGGCAGTGGGTGCTTGACACAGGGGATGAGGTGATACAAATTAATCAGTCATCTGCTTATTACGTCTCATTTGACAATAATACTAAATAAATAAATCTTGCTTTCTCATATTTTACTAATTAATAATCAATTAAATAATAAATAATTTTATTATTTTTTAAGACATCGCACTTTTTTTTTTTTCTAACTTCTTATTAATTAAATAACTTCTTAATTTTATTCAAATTCATTTCTGTCATTTTTTAAATTAATGTTAGTCTTGATATAGCGATAAATATGGCCTTTTGGAGGTGTAATGTAGCCGAATATGCACCTGCAGGTGAGGGGCAAGAATATTCAGGAAATAAAATAAAATTTAAATGAAGGCCTCAGAACTTTGTATCTGGAATATTTCTATGTGATTTCAGTTTATATTCCAATAATAATAATAATAAGGAGCACGAAATCGGGGCATGGACGTCATGGTGAAGTGACTTATTGTCCACCCTTGAAAAATGAGGATGCAAGTGGGCATTTTTGATGGACGGCTGGACCTGGTCCTGATCATCAGGTCCAGCAACTCCCCTCCATTGTTGCATATAAGTTCTTTTGGAAAGTAAATTTTGCAATCTGACCCTAATATATTATCACCCAATTTCCACTGCTTAACTGTATTATTACAATTTGAACCCAAAATTTTATTACCCAATTTTTTTAGTGCTTACTAGTATTATTAAATTTAATTCTTGATTATTTTATTATAATTTATATTATGTGTTGATACTTGAAAAGTATAGAAAATATATTTATTGTTTATTAAAATTGATATTAAGTTAGATTAGTGATATTAATTATTATAATTATGGCTTAATTTTCATATTAAATTTGAATAGGTGATCAATATTATTAAATTTAGTTTTTGGTTATTTCACCAAAATTTATATTATGTGGTGATTGCTTGAAAAGTTTAGAAAACATATTTATTATTTAGGAAAATTAATATTAAGTTAGATTAGTTGTATTAATTATTATAATTACAAATTAATTTCCACACTAAATTTGAATAGATGAAATATTATGGATCTTGTGTAATTGAAATAATCATAGAAATAATGGAACGAAATGATATATCTTATGACATAAAAATTTTTATTTCATTATATTATCCATGATTTTACAAAAATGTATAGTTATAATTGTAAGGAGTTACGCCCCAACATCTCACATCGGCTAAGTCTGGACAGAGAAAGGTTCATATAAGGGGGGTTTGGACCCCTCCTACCGAGGCGCCAATTAAAGCCGTGAGGGTGATGAAGTTTCCAAGTGTTGGAGAAACTGGCACCCAAAGCGGACAGTATCTATGAGATGGGCCCACCACTCCCTCCTACGGAGGCACCTTTTGAAGGATAAAATCGTGCGAGCTCGACCCAAAACAGACAATACCTCGTGTGGAACCTTATGTTGGTATCAAAGTCGGGTTAGACCACTTTATATTAGTATCAAAGTCGGGTTAGACCTCTGGTCTGATGAGTCAGGGGGATATAAGGAGTTACGCCCTAACATCCCACATTGATTAAGTCTGGACGGGGAAAAATCCATATAAGGGGGGTTGGACCCCTCTTACTGAGGCGCCAATTAAAGCCGTGAGGGTGAGAAAGTCTCCAAGTGTTGGAGAAACTGGCACCCAAAGCGGACAGTATCTGTGAGATGGGCCCACTACTCCTTCCTACGGAGGCGCCTTTTAAAGGACAAAACCGTGCGGACTCAACCCAAAGCGAACAATACCTCGGTGTGGAACCTTAAAATAATTTATATACTTTCTCTAATGTATAATATCATAATTGTGATCACTTTCTAAAAAAATTATTCTATTCAGTTAAATTGTGATACAATTCAATCATCATAATAAGATAATATTAATACATTATGCACTTTATTGACATCAATTTTACTTGCAATCAATAGCTCCATTCTCACTTAGCCGTGTCATATAAGCAATTCCCCATGGTTGAACAAAACATTCGATTATTTTGCCATTGTATTTTCACTGATTTTTCCTTTCTACTCAATTTGTCTTTTGATAAATTTATACCATAAGATATATGATTTCATTTCATTACTTCCATAGCTATTTCAATTACACATCATCCACAACATTTCATTTATTCAAATTTAATATAAAAATTTAACCGTAATTATAATAATTAATACAACCAATCTAATTTAATATTAATTTTCTTAAACAGTAAATATATTTTCCACACTTTTGAAGCAATCATCACATAATATAAATTTTGATCAAATAACCAAAACTAAATTTAATAATACTAATCACCTATTCAAAATTAATATGAAAATTAAGCCATAATTATAATAATTAATATCACTAATCTGACTTAATATCAATTTTAATAAACAATAAATATATATTTTTATACTTTTCAAGTATCACTACATAATATAAATTTTAATAAAATAACTAAGATCTAAATTTAATAATACTAGTAAGCACTAAAAAAATGGGTAATAAAATTTTGAGGTCAAATTGTAATAATGCAGGTAAGCAATGGAAATCAAATGACAATATATTGCCGTCAGATTGCAAAATTTACTCTCTGAAAGAGCAAATGCGGCAAAGGAGGGGAGTTGTTGGATCCGGCCCTGGTGACCAGATCCAGCCGTCCATCAAAAAAGCCCATCTGCATCCTCATTTTTTAAGGGTGGACAATGAGCCACTTCATCAGGACATCCATGCCCCAGTTCCCTACCAGACATGGAAGTCCAACCCTAAAAAAAAAATATGCAAAAGGGAACCAAAAGGATATTTATGGAAACAGAAAACTGGAAATAAAGGGCCTGTTTGGAAACTGTTCTGTTTTTTTGTTTTTAAAAACTGTTTTTGAAAACAGCTCAGAGTTGTTTTCAAAAACTGTT
>JANHAO010027676.1:0-10788 GCA_026873985.1 Saraca asoca
TGATCAACAATTGAATGATTATTTAGTGATCAAGGAAGCATTAATCTCAAGTTGATTCCCTTGGCTGATTGGTTTATCTTCTCTTATTTTAGTTTCTGTTTTGTAGTTTCTGTTAGTGTTAGCTTAGTGTTGTTTCTACCAACCCCCCTTATTTCCATCTCCTAATTTGATTGATATCATCCAACAAATGATCTTTGGGTTCGACCTGGTGTTACTTTATACTACAAGTAAATGGTAGCTTAGTTTTACAAATTTCTAATTTAATTGATCTCGACAGTCGCAATCACAAGTTCCGCACCCCAGATCATTGGCCGGAAGATTGCTGGTTCCTTCGACTCTTCTGGTCATGAGAATGATGACCTGAAGAAACTTCCTGATTAACTCTGCTTGAGCATCTAGCTTATTGTTGCTGGAAAATGTTTTTGGGTGTAGCAACCTCAACTTGCCTTTGCATACCCTGGGCTTGTGCTTGCGCTAATATGGTGATTGCTTTAGTCAATTCTCCCATTATATTTTTCAGTCTTTCTCGGTGCTGATGCTAGGTTTGTGCTCCATTGATGCCATTAACAATAACAGCAGGTTGAAAAAAGCTAGCTGGGGGCAATCTAGTAGCAACATCTATGACGGGAGCAATGGATGAGTCTGTCGTAAACACATGACCTTCTGGCTGGTCAACTAATGCATTTGAAGCTCTGGCAGTTCTTCCTTTAGCCATTGAAATTGTACAGGAAAGCAACCAGAATACAAGAACGATCAACTAGAAGACAAATGAGTCCCCACAGACGACTTCAAAATGTTGATAGTAGATTTCAGTTCATCCCCAAATCTAGCTAACTAAAAGAGTTCTTTGGGACTTAAACTGCAATTCGATTGAACAGGCAATGAGTGAGGGAGATAGAAAGGAAGAACAACAATGATACAGAAAGATTTTTAATGTGGTTCGGCTAAAATTGCATAGCACCAGTCCCTACTTCTACCGTAGTATTTTATTAATCTAGAGAAATTTCTACAGAGTTTTGGTACACAGATTCAACATGCCTTATAGTGATCTTCCTCATCTTATTTATAGAGGTTGGGTAGGTTATAATTGTAATTACACAGTTTGTATTTCTGTTATATCAAAATAAATGTATAAGATAGCTTAAACTACTACAAAATGGCTTCTACAAACTGCTGGTTGATTTTTGTAGATTGCTTTCTGTAGGTGAGCTTGACACGCTGCTTCTTGCAGACTAGTCCCATGAATCTTTGTCTAAGAGGATTCCTACTTTAGGTTTACCTTTGGCGAGCTTGTTGCTGAGCATGACATTGTGTTTGCATGCTGGGATCTAGAGTTGAGTCGCTGCTGGTCTTCGATCAGTGAGGATGAATCACGTGAGCTCACGTTTGGCAGTGTGAGCTTGCATATAACGAGTTGCTGGCAATGTGAGCTTGGGCCCTTGGCGAGTTGGGACTTTTTCCTTACTTTGTGCTTGTGTGGCTAGCGATCTAGCGAGTTTAACCCTTTCCCTCATTTGGACTTATCTGTTGGACGTTTGCCAGTCCATCTCGCGCAATACCGAAAAATACCTATAACAATATATTTGTCTTTAATTTTTATTTTCTTCGATGATATAAAAGGCTAAAGTTTAATGTGAAATTCTCTTATCCTTACGTGATATCCTCTTTACTTTAAATCTACCATATAAATTTAATTTAAAAGTAAGATATAATATTGCCACTTTAATTTTCTCTTTTATCATTTAATAAAATGTTATTTTAAATCCACATAGATATTTAAATATTATACAAATTATATTTAATGTCCACACAAATATTGGTGAGCATTACATTAAACTTAAAATTTTCAAATCATCACTTTAGTTAACAAGATATAAAATAAATAGATAGGAGAATTTGATTAAAAAAATTAAACTTGTCAAGAAAAAAATTAAGAATAAAAATTAAAAACAAACTAAATTAACAAGACTAATATCTTCAAAGAACTAAAACTGTGTCTTAGTTTTTATACATGGATAAACCTATATCTTTTTTATTACTATTTTAAAAGCTACAAAAACATTCTTTATATTTGCATAAAATACAACTAAATTTGATTAGAAAATTTTTTAATAAAACTTTTATAAAGGAAGACCTTAAATCTTGATGGAAGAATATAAAATAAAACATCAAACCAAGCATTGGTTACTTTTATCAAGATTTCCACAGATTATATTTATAGTTATTAGTATGTAAATTAAAATTTATTTTTTTTATAATGCTATATTCAATTATCCCCTACCTGTTATGCATTAGAGATCACTTATATAAGATGTTTATGAGGCTTGATATTTATCCTTTAACTACACACTTAAGTTACTTTCAGATATATTATATAAATAATTGAAAGATAAGCATGTTAGCGAGGAGTTAGTTGCCACACATTTAGCTAGAAAAGCTACTAAGATAATTAGATGATGTTGATATATAAATTCGAGAAAATAGAGAAAAACAATAATAAACATGAATAAGTATTGTGTGTGTGTGTGTGTGTGTTTTTTTTTTTTTTTTAAATCTATGACAAATCATATCCACACGAAAAATTTCTTGTTGCCGATGCAAACTTTGGATGGTAAAGCAACAATAGATAGAAAGATAACTATTGTTATGTTTAGGAGATAAAAAGAAGAAAGAAAGAAAAAACAATGAAATATAATAAAAATAAAAAAAATGAAAAAAAAAAACAAATGATTAAGATATAATTTTACTTTCTCTTATTTGAATATTTAAAAAAATTTCTAAAAATTCTCAAAATTTAAAAAACATAAAGATATGAATATTAAAAATTGTCAGAAAATTAATCATAAACCCCTGTTGCATTCTTTACTTTAATGAAAACTTTCAATCAAAATTTTTTTTATGACATAACCCTCCTTTTTCTACTGGTTTGCTTTTTCTCCTGTCCCCTTCATGCAAATATAGAATAACCATAAAAAAAAATAGAACTATCTGCCCTTTCTAGTTGGACCTTGTCAGTAACAAACCTTCGACACTACAAATGTATGGCACATTGTGTTGTGTTTTATTCACAATAGTTAGAGAGCAAGATGACATGCTTTGTGTTGGTGGTTAATTCTTTCCACAAAAGCATTTTCTATGCCCAATAGCTGCATTGGCGTACGCAGGATTTATTGTTAGTGGGGGTTGGAGGTCGGTGGTGATTCGTGTTTCGTGTTTTGTTAAGAAGCTTTTGAAAAAAAATGAAAAATTTATAATTTGTCTCATGAAATTTGGACAGATTTATACAAGAGTCAATTTTTTCTATCAAATTTTTAATTTAATCTCTTTATCACATTTCTATTGTTTTTTTAAAAAAAAATCTCACTCGGCCCAACATAACTCCACCCCGAAATAGCGGTGTTAGTGTTTTATTTTCTTTGGTCAGAAAAGTTAGGAAGAGGAAGTTGTCCATATAAATCAAATGAATATAAAAACAAAACCAAAAATATAAACAAGTTACATCTTTTTTTTTTTAATCAAAATTGTTAATGCTTTGAGAAAAAGATAGGCGACCATCCAAAGTTAATTTATTTTTGTAGTATAGGATTCTTTTTTCGTCATTATAAACTTTTCAAAATTAATTAAATTCCTCTTTCTTCTTTTTATTTTTTTTGATATATAAGATATTAAGTTTGACTCAAATTCTAATGATTATTAATTAATATTTAATTTTTTATTATGAATTATTTTTCTATTCAAGTTAGATTTTTTGTATTAGAATGAGATTGAAATAAGTAAATATTTTGAATTATAAATATTTGCATTGACAGAAATTTAAGATTTCAAGAGATATGAGAATCCTTATAAAGGTCCAAAGAAATATAGGAATAATAGTTAAAAAATTATAAGATTATAGTTGATAATTTTCATATATATTTTCCTGTGATTTTTTTTTTTATAATAGATCTCTTTTCGTCAAATTTTTTATTTAAAATTTATATTTTAATATTAAATTATTTATGTATTATATCATTACTCAAATTATTTTAATAATGTCATATTAATTTGTTTGGAGCAAGTTTCCATCCCAAAGTAATCATCTTCTTCTAATCAATTTTTTTTTTTTTTTAAAATGGTTCATTGATTGGACTAAATATTCATATTGACAGGCGATAGCACAGATATCCCATCATTATCCTGATTGTAATATTTGCAAGAGATGATAGATAGGAAAATCCTTAAAACATTTAAATATTTTTTCGTCCATTCGGATTAGTGTACTAAACAATTTATAGTAAATAACTTATACAAAAAACAATTAAATCCAATATTACAACTCAACTTCTTCGAATGTCCAATAGACATTCTAGGTAAACCCCAAGTTTAAGATATGACTCCAACTATGTTGCCAACGAGGACCATGTATGCATAGATTGCCCTGCCTTATCTACCACAATATTGACTCCTAGTTGTGTCATAAATTTATTCAAGTAGGTATTTATTTATTGACATATCATTAATATATATTTACGCATACGAAATATATCAAATAAAAACATTATTATTATATAAAAATGAAAGAAATAAATTATAATCATTAGATTTTATATTAATAATCAGATTAAAACTTAAAGTTATGAAATCTTTTTTTTTAGTTGATAATAAAAAGTTCCAATTTAAAACCTTGACCTTTTATTACTTAAACCTTAAATCACACTCATATATATATATATATATATATTTATTTATTTATTTATAGTTTGCGTTAAATAGGAGATAATCTTGTAAGATTGAATATAAGCTATCCTATATTGCGTATTGCTTAGGCCAAGCAACTTCTATTTAATTAGCAGAAAATCAACTGTCTTGTTTTGATCATGTAATATTATATTCATGTAGATTGAAGAATATTTCTTTTTGATTCTTCTTATATAACAGAATCTCAAGTCTGGAAGTAAGAACATGTGAGAAAGAGAGGAAGCAAAAGAAAGTGTCATCTTATAACCTGTTGCATTATATATAACCTAACTTCAGAAGGCATTGGTTAGTGAATTCACAGCAAATAAGCAACCTCTCAATTGGAGCAGCAATTTGATACGGTTTCTGTATTATCAAGCAATGCCAACACAATTTCCCATTATTTTGCGCCGTTAAGCAAAACAAGCCCTGCATTTGCATTTTTCTTCATATAAAACTAGTTCTTATGGAGTGCCAATCAAGAGGAAGTTTATAAATGATTTTGTTATATTTCTAACACATTTTCTCTTACAATAACTTTTTGAGTTTGAAGCCTGGACATTGTGCATGCCCACATTTGTATTGAACTTAAAATTCATTTTTTTTTTGTTTTTCGAGTGAGGACTTTAAAAATTGAGCCTTTGACCTTTCGAAAATGCTCTAATACCATGTCAAATATCGTGCCAATTGTTCCTAAAATCTTAAACTATTAGGAGAAGACTTAAAAATAATTTTATTATATCTCTGACAGTTCCTTTTAGATTTATCTGTAGTGATAGGATCAACTTGCATGTACCTGAATATTCAACCTCCCCTTTGGATGACTAGTGTCCCACATGTTATATAACTACTCAGTTTCCAAAGTCTTCTTATTGACTTCAGTTCTTGCCAAGACTTGTTCCGTGGATCATCATTTTCCCTCCTCCTCACGCTTCAAAATGAATGAGGATTTAGCCTATGACAAGAATTCATCTTAGCATATATAGCACAACACAATATAATGCTTTTCAAGCTTTTGAAGTATTGACAAAGAAAGCAAAACAAGAAACATGGAGAGGAAACTTGTATTCCTAAGCCTTGTCATTTTCTTGCTTAAGCTAGCAAGGTTTAATTTTGGTCGTCCCATCACAAACCAGGAACCATTTGATCAGATAGTGGTTTCTGATGGAGTCCATGATCATCATGAACCTTCTCTTATTTATCTGAGTCAGCTGATTTCATCAGATACCTGTTCTGAGACTTACGGTTTTTTGCCATGCTCAACAACCATTCTAGGAAATGTCTTCCTCATTCTTGTCTATGGTTATTTGATGTTCTTAGCAGCCAAGTCCTTGTCTGCTGGAAGTGAGATTTTGCTTCAGCTTCTTGGACCTGGGATTATTGGCGGTCTTTTCTTGCCTGTCTTGAGTTCTGTTCCTGATGCAGCAATCATTCTTGGTAAGCGTCTCTCTGCAATCTTTGCCTGCAGCTATTTTGTTGTAGATTTGAGAATTCAACTACTGTTAACTAGTTATCTCCAGTTGTTTAAGCCGGAATTTTAAAGCTACTTATGCGATACTGCATATAAATTATGTTAGGATAGGCAACAACCCAGACTGATCAGCATGTCATGCAGTTTTCTTTGAATTCACTTGTTTTCAGGTTCTTCATTTTTTCCTAAATTGTTTTGTTTATATGAAAAGAATATCTTGCTAGGAAAATATTGAGCAGGTTGGGGGTTACAAATGACACTAATTTACTGATAGTTTAATCCTTCAAATTATCTGAGCAATTGGCATCATTATCAAAGAATTTGACTACAGCTGTTCTTAGGTAGTTCTCATAATCTAGCAGAACAAGAAAAATCTAGTAAGAAATTGAAAGAGTATTTGTGTCATGAATTTTTCCCCTTTTTCTGTAATTTAGGTATAATTCCTTCATCACTCTGGTGATGTCAAGAATATATATACTGATACCATGTTTCATTAGCTTCTGGGCTATCCGGCAGCAAAGAAACTGCCCAAGCTCAGGTTTCAGTGGGGATGGGCTTATTAGCTGGATCAACTGTAATGCTTCTGACAATACTATGGGGCTCTTGTGTAATCGTTGGGAAATGTGACATTGAGAATTCAGTTGCAGTAGACCAGAAGGATACAAAAGGCTTCAGCTTAACTGGTATGTCCCTAATCCTAAAGTCATTTATCAATGTGCCCTGATTGAATCCAGTGCTTAAATTTCTTGTTCTTGCATCAAGTTTAAATTGTTTTGAATAAGATAATCAATTCTCAATTGGAATGTTTCATTTATAGGATCTGGAGTGAGCACTGATATTTGGACCAGCTATGCTGCCATAATTATGGTCATATCTGTGATTCCATTCATCATTGTCCAGTTACCTTTACTTCTGCATTCACCATCTTTGAGCCGCGTAACAATTCTGGTTTCGCTCTTTGTCTCCATTTGTTTGCTAGTTGTTTATAGTCTTTACCAGGTAGATGAACCTATAATTGATCATTTTTATGACATGGTCACATACAACATATCCTCATAACTTTCCTTGAAAATTTAATACAGATTTTTCAGCCTTGGATTCAGAGGAGAAGACTCGCATATGTTAAGCACAAGAGCTTAATGTCAGGCCTTCTAGAATATCTAAAAACACAAGCCGGTGGACGATTCCTAAATGACAATGGTGAACCTAACACTGAGGTTATACAAAAGTGAGTCTTTAACTTCTGTTCTTTCCTTTTGTTCCAATCTGATTGATCTAACAAGGCATCGTGGAATCTACTTGCTGTTCGACACAAACCATCCCTAGAATTTGTTAACTTTGCGCTACTAGAAGGCCAATACACATCTATTGTCAGAAGAACATGCTTCCCCGATCTAAGAAATAATAATAGATACATGCATGGATAAATCCAATGTGCACCTAAAAATTTACTTCCTTAAAAAATATGAACTTGCTTATTCACTTGAATCTGTGGTTAACATTCTATTGATAAAATGACAGGTTATTCAAGATGCTTGATAAGAATTCATGTGGATACATAACAGCCAAAGATTTAAGAGCTCTTATAATAGGAATGCACCTTGACGAGACGGACACGAACATAGATGATGCTATAGCAGGAGTCATGCTGGATTTTGATAAGTCTCATGACTCAAAAATTGACATGGAAGAATTTGTCAGAGGAACCACAAAATGGCTGCAAAAAGCCAAGCTATCTGCAAAAAAGAACAACCAGAGTCCCCGAACACCTAAACTGCTAAACGATTTTCATCTCGTATGTTTCTCAATAAAGTAGAGCTACTTTTGCTGTGCACTATTTACAACTCCTCCCACAATTACATATACAGCATAATTTGAATTATACTGGCCTATTTAACTTAAAATATGCCATGTGTGCAGTTGTGAGGGTAGTTGTATATGTAAAAGTACAATAGCATGTTTCTTTTTAATATTATGACCTTCATTAATCATAACTCACAATGTGATGGCATTGACATCATTATTCATCTGCAGAAAACTATGAGAGAACAAGATTTGTTGAGCGATCAGAATGATGAGACAATGGCAAGTATTAAAAATCCGTGGTGGAACACATTCAAAGCAGTGCTGATGATGCTTTTGGGAACTGTGGTTGCTGCTGTATTTGCTGATCCTCTTGTGGATGCTGTGGACAACTTCTCAACAGCCACAAGCATTCCTTCTTTCTATGTTTCATTTGTCATTCTTCCTTTTGCTAGCTCGAGTGAGATTGTCTCAGCTCTCATTTTCGCTAGCCATAAAAAGATCAGAACGGCATCACTGACATATTCCGAGGTTTGCTTCTCCTTCCATTTGGTTTATATCAGACTGATACAAAGTGAATGGCATATATCCAATAGGGAAAATGGTAAATGCACCCAACGACATGCATAATTGTGAGAATCTAGACAGATATGGCCAGGGAATAAATTAGGTTCTGTAGAGTGTGTAGCGATTAACTGTTTGTGAGAGAAAACGAGTGAATATAACTTAATTAATCTAATATTGTAACTTTTTCCTTGTGCAGATATATGGATCAGTGACTATGAGCAACTTCCTTTCTCTATCAGTTTTCCTGGGTTTGGTTTACTTTCGTGGACTGACATGGAATTTCTCATCTGAAGTGCTTGTCATTCTAATTGTCTGCTTTATAATGGGATTGATGGCCAGTTCTCGAACTACCTTCCCTCTTGGGCTGTGTGTTCTGGCCTATGCACTTTATCCATTGTCCTTATTATTGGTGTATATTCTTAACTATGTCCTCGAGTGGGCTTAAGAGTCTTAAATTCTTCTCAGCTGAATATGCAGATGAAGGCTTCAATTATATATTTCTTTGAATATATGTGGAAAATTGGTGCTTGTACCTTTTTACCATTTAAAATTTCCTCATAATTACACAAATGACACATTGATTAATTCCAATTCAAATTATGTGGTTGTAAAAGAAATCGGACATGATAAGTACTTAGAAAGCTTTTGGATTATTGGCATCTCTTGTAAAAGGTCATTCAGAAAGCTGTGTTGGATATGGTTATTATTACTTTAGATTGCTATTACATATTGTAAAATCCTTCATTATGAAGAATGGTGGTTCCATTGTATTTTAGCTGTAGCAGTATTATAGGATGGAAAGTGTGAAAGCAGCATATTCTTGTTGAGAGCTCAATAATTCATCCCGCATTAAGCATGTGCCTTTGGCAACATAACTTGCTGCAAAGAAAAGGAGTCACTGTTGAGATGTGATTAAAAGTTGCACGTGTTAGACAATGTTTTTGACTTAGTCAAGTAGTTGTTATTTAGTTCCTTAAATTTCTGATGTAGTGGATTCATAACAGTTAGTTGTGGCAGAAAAATAAATATTGTGTTTTGATTTTATTTCTTATTTGTTATGTTGAAATCTAAGCCTATAAATTAGGCACTATGATTATCCATTAAAACAGAGAGCAATAATAAACAAAAAAAAAAATTGACCATCCATCTTCTTTCTCTGCTTTCTTCACCAACATTTTTGGTATCAGAGCTAGGTTCGATCATAAAACAAAAGGGCGTGTCATCGCAGTCAACAGCTACATAGTGAGTGTGTCTCAGCCTTCAATACCAGTTTTCAAAGCAGAGTGCTATGAGTTTTGGAGTATAAAGATGAAGACTTTGTTGAAGTCACAGGACTTGTGGGACTTGGTGGAAAATGGCTATACTGATTTGGATGAGGAGAATAGGCTGAGAGAAAACAGGAAAAGAGATTCAAAGACTCTATTTTTCATTTAGCAAGTAGTGCACGAAATCATTTTTTTAAGGATTGCAACTGCTACCACATCCAAGCAAGTACGGACAATTCTATAGGCAGAATTTCAAGGGTCATCCAAAGTCATAGCTGTGAAGCTTTAAACTCTAAGGCATGAGTTTAAGACTTTACACATGAAGGATAGTGAAATTGTGCAAGATTTCTTGTCAAAGGTAGTGTCAATTATCAACTAGATGAGGACTTATGGAGACTTGATTATTGATCAAACCGTTGTGGCAAAGGTGTTGAGAAGCTTGACTCCTAATTTTGATCATGTTGTGGCAGCAATCGAAGAATCAAAAGATCTAACAATCTTTACACTAGATGAATTGATGGGATCCCTACAAGCACATGAAGCAAGGATCAATAGGTCAACAGAGAAAAGTGAAGAGGAGGCATTCCAGGTGAAGGGGCAGACATCTTAGTCAAAGGAAGCAGACAAAGGGATTGGTAGAGGGCAAGGCAAAGGAGGATTTAGAGGAAGGAGAAGTGGCAGAGGCAGAGGAAGAAGCTCTGATCAGGGGAATTTTTCCAATAAACAAAAAAGTTATAGAGGCAACATTCAGTGTCACAATTGCAAGAAGTATGGGCATATGAAGGCAGACTGCTGGGCCAAAGAAAAGCAAGCAAATTTTATAGAAGAAAATGAAGATGTAAGTAATCTTTTCATGGCTCAATTTGACTCTGATATTGTTACAAGCAGTGTGTGGTTTGTGGACAGTGGATGCTCAAATCACATGTTAGGCATCAAGACTTTATTCAAAGAACTAGATGAGACACA
>JANHAO010027677.1:0-10796 GCA_026873985.1 Saraca asoca
AAATTTTCAGATTTAAAACAATGAAGACACTCTAGAAAAGATTAACAAAGATAATTATAAACAAGGACTTATTTACAAAGAATCATTCTTATACTTCAATAAGTTAAGTCTAGGAACATTAAGATAACTCTATTTTCATAGAGTTATCAGAGGGCAAATCTAGTGGGAGGAGTTCAAGACTTTGTCAAAGGGCATGATCATATTCGAGTTAAGTCGGTCCAGAGAGATCATTTTGATATGTTAGGGACCTAACCCATCATATTCGTGAGAAGGACTCTACTACAATGACTATGGAGATCACATTTGCTAATGCATAAGCATGTGACATTTGAGCTAGAGTGACAAACTACGCTATGCTTAAACCCTATCAAGCAATGGCAGCAAAGCCATCAGAGGATGTGCTTAAAGTAGGTTGTGGTGACCTAGACATTAGAGGATGTCACTTGAAAGTTGTCAATCAGCACTAATCTTCGCATGAGTGTTTATGATGGTAGAGATACAAGAGTATACAACTCCAAAATGGTTGCACTAGAGAGTGTAAAACTTAGGAGGGGTTATAAGGACCATTATGCTAGAAGGCATCAACTTTAGAAGTTGTGATGGCCAAAATGCCAAAGGGTATCAATTTAGAGAGAGTAAGAGGATCCAATCGAGGGCTGAGCGAAGTGTGAGCGATTGTCAAACATAACACAAGCAAACTTGCAAGCAAATGATTATTCTTATGTCTCACATCTATAGGATAAGGCATTAGATATGAGGCATCTTTGTTAGTAGAGTCTTAAAAACTAAGCTTGTGTGCAAGCTATAAAGTTAGCACTTGAAAGTTGTAAAGGTAGCAACCATTCAAGTTATAGAAGAAACGAAGCTCAAGTCCAAAGGAAGCTCGCTAATGTCTGCAAAGGCATTACATTTTTGATGGAGTTAGCTTAAATAGGCAAGAAAAGAGCAAGTTGAGGGAGGAGCTGATGAGTAGTTAACTAAAGACTATCTTGATGCTATGTGAGGTTGAGAGTGCAATCTTTTCGAAAGTCCTTAACTGGCATTGGCTCAAAGAGACAAGCTGGGAGTAGTCGAGGAAGAAGCTTTATGGAGCATGCAGAAGACCCTCATGAAGAGTTTGAAGGAGTAGCTTGATTGGAGCATGCTTAAGACATTTCAAGGGAGTTGTGTCAGATTGAGATGTTAATGAGAGCATTGCAATTTCTTAAATGGAGCAGAATTTCACAAGCTGGCCTTGTGAATGATTTAAGGGAGCAAACATTCTCTATCTGACATGAAACTTTGTAAAACGTTCAAGCATAGTGTGGAGGCCTTATGGCTCAAAATTGGGAATGATATGACTTATGTATTATTTTTTTGTCATTTTGGGGTTATTTGCATAATTATGACATGGTTCACTTGTTTAATGCAAGTGGGAAATATATGGTTGCAGTCCTTGCATTTTTAGTTTCATGTCCATATAAGATAGTACTTAAATTTGACTTGAAACTATGAGAAAATACCTTATGTCAACTTGGAAAATCTCTACTTATGTCATTTGGCTTTTGGCTTAAAATGCTCTTTATGGCAAGTGTTAACAGCTCGTCGAAGGCATATTAGAGCCTTGTCTGGTGCATGTTTGGGGGCTGTTGGCACTAGCCTAAGGATCCTAAGAGTGTGTTGGCTTGTTTTATCCCTTACACACTCTAATCTAAGTAATGAGGCATATATTAACAAAAGGCCTTTACCTTATTCTATTGTCCCTTACTCGTTGCACACTAAAGGCTACTTCTGTAAATGTTCTTGAGATTCCATTGTTTGGTTGCTTGGTTACAGGCTTATGTTGAATTCAGGTATGTTGTACATAAGATTTTGGTTTTATGGGGACAAGATCCTTAATGCTGCATTTATCTATTCAAGGGTGGCTTGAGTTTGTTGGAAGGTTGGCATGTTGTCCAAGAATGGCAATTATGTGTCACACAGCTTCGGTTAGAAAGCTACCAGCCTATGACATTAGCTGAGTTGCATAAGGCCATATGATTCTGGTATAAATAATAGTTGTATTTGCATGAGACATGATGTTGCGAAGCAATAAAATTGATCTCTTACTTCCATTTGCAATATAACTTCTCTTCATCCTTAGTTTTTTGAACTTTTCTTCATAGTGTTTACACCAACAAATTGGTATCAGGAGCAAATGATCATGGCTAGTGGGGTAGATCCTTTCACAACAATTGGATGGCAAAAACTATGATCATTGGTGTACTTAAATGTGTGTTATGTTCCATTATCAATAAGTACTTGAAATATTGCTAAATGGAGTAGTAGATTTAGGAACAAATGCCATAGAAGCTCAAAAGTAAATCTATTTGGAAAATTGCAATAAAGATTATAAAGCCCTACTTTTTATACAACGAAGAGTTGATTTCGCAATCTTTGAGAAGATTGCCAATGCAACAACACATAAACTAGGTTGGCCCATTATTGAGAAAAGTGTTAAAAGAGTTGAAAGGAACAAAATGGTTAGATGACAAACCTTAAGAGGACAATTTGAACGGCTACAAATGGACAATAAGGAGAGTATTTGTGTGTATTCTGTGAACATTCTTACAATTTGCAATCAAATGAAAACTAATGGAGATAAGATTGAAGATATCTCTATTATTGAAAAATTTCTAAAAACTTCACCCTTAAGATTTGATTACATTGTGGTTGCTATTGAGAAATCTAAAGACCTCACAAGCATGACCATTGATGAGCCCTAAGGAACACTTAAAGATTATGAATAAAGGGTAAATGAGAGATTAATAGATAAGGGAATCGAACAAGTATTCTTGTTTTAGTTATTAGCAGAGGATTATGGTGGAAATTCTGGGTTCAAGGAAGAAAGAAACGCTGGAAGGCATGGAAGAGGAAGAAATCAATGCAACTCCTATGATAGAGCTTCTAGGAATTAAGATAAACCAGAAAAGGAGAAAGATGAATCTGGTCAAGATCACGAAAGCTCCATTTCATGGCAAAAGTCAACAAGAAAAGGGAGAGGACAAGATAAGAAGTTTGGTAAGTGTCACATTCAGTGTTACCAATGTGAGAATTATAGTCATTTTGCTAGTGATTGTAGAACAAAAAAGAATAAACAAAAGAAGGAAGAAGAAGCCAAATTTGTTCAAGAAGAAGAGGAGGATGAAAATGAGAATGTATTACTCATGGTGATTTCTAATTCATATGAAATTATGACAAACTCTTGGTTTTTAGACACTGGGTGCTCTAATCATATGTCTAGTAAAGAGGACTAGTTTGCGGATTTGGACAAGACTGTAAAAACCAAGGTAAATTTTGTAATTAATAAAATTGTTCCAATAAAGGGTAGAAGGAAAATTTTAATACAACAAATAGGTGGTGATCATGCCTATATCTCTAATGAGGTAGTCACATGTGTATTTTATATACTCAATAGAAGCCTCACAAATTGCTATCACTAATACCCCAAAAGAAGTAAGCTTGAGAGTGTTTAGTGTCTTATGTTTTTGTCCATGTACCTAAAGTGAAAGGGAAGAAATTGAATGATAGGAGTGAGAAGGTAGTAATGATTGGCTATCGTCTAATTGAGGGTTACATGTTGTTTAATCCCATCACCAATAACACGCTCAGTAGAAGAGAAGTGGTGTTTGATGAAGCAAGAAACTAGGATTGGAAAAATAAAGAATAAACTAGTGATAATAATAATGCATCTCAAATACTTGTCAATTTGGAAGAAGAAAATGAAAGACAACCTAAGAAGGAAGTGATTGAAGATTCTACTTTACCACCATAGAAAAGATCATAAAGAACAAGATAAATGTCTTCAAAGCTAAGTGGTTTTGAATTAGTTTCAGACATTTCGATGACAAAAGATGGTGATATAGTGGATATGGCCCTTTTTGTTGGAATTGAACCTATTGATTTTAAACAAGAAATCTAACTTGATACCCTGGTGGAGCTTATGAAAGAAGAATTAAATTCAATCAGGAAGAATGAAACTGGGAATTAGTGGAACTATCTAATGGGAAATGACTTATAGATGTTTAGTAGGACTATAAAATGAAGAAGAAACCAAATGGAAAAATAGAGAAATATAAAGCGAGGCTAGCTGCTAAGGCTTGTTATAGAAACCAGACCTAGACTTCACTGAAGTATTCTGTCCTCCCTAGAAAAAGCATACAAATTCAATGGAAAAATCCACAATAAATTTTCATTAGAAATTCATTGGAAAAGTGACCAAAATTGATAAGGTCATTTGTTACCACCCACTATAATCCATTGGAAAATCTATTAGAAATATTTTAAAAAATCTATTATACAATAACTTTCATCTGAAAATAAACATGAATTTTAAAAATTTTTCCTTGCTATCTTTGATGAATTTTCCATTAGAACTTACTGTATGACAAATTTTCGTTGGAAAAATTCATGAAAAAATCTAAAAACTTTTAAACAGCCAAACTTGCGATCTAGCACTCAATTTCCATCTCTTTTGCTTCCTCTATTGTGCTAAAACTCTTTCTTACTTTCTCATCTTAATTCTTGCACTTTTAAGGTATTTTGTACAAATTTAGATTGATTAAATTATTCTTACTACTTTGTTTTACATTTTTACTTATTATTTTTGTTTAATTATTACCTGTTTTATAATTTAATTGGCTTTTGTTATTTTGCTTTATGTAGTTTTTGGCTTCAATTTATGTACGAGTTTTCTTCTCACTTTTCTTGCCCAGACATTTAGGTTTCTAATTATTTTTAATTATTAGTTGATTAACTATTGTCAATTTTTTATGTTATAGGAGTTAATTTTTAATTATTAGTTGTTTCCTTGGATGTTTGAATTATGATTGACGAATTACATATTTTCAATTATATTTAGCAATTATATATATTTTGAATTAGATTGTGTAGGAGTAAGTAGTTAGATGACATATTTAGTAGTGTTATTGATGTTAATTTAGGAGTTATATATATTTTAAGTTAAAAGCTATTTTTATTTTAGAAATTATATATATTTATTTTCTTAATTTTTGAAATTATTAACTATCTTGTAGATATTAATTATTAATTACTTAAATAGACTTAGTTGTTGCTTATTATTTACTAAGTCAGAGAAAATATGATTATAGAACTATTTACAGAATATGAAGATTCCATAAATAGTTTCTCTTATATATTTTTGTAAAAATTTAGTAATTTTCTCCTATTTCAATTAACTTCGAAAAATAGAATATGAAAATTCCAAAACACCGTAGGTGGATGTTGATAGACTTTTTCTAGGATATAGTAGACATAAGACGGATTTTCTTAACAGGGTGGAAGAATTTATTGATTTTGTAAAAACTCAATCAATTTATTTATGTATGGTTGGATAAGGTATTCATGCTCTAAACATAAATGTAGAAAACTTTTACCTCTTGATGAAGTTGAGGTTGATTTGCATAGAATTTGATTTAAATAGTTATTACTGATGGTCGATTGATTATGGTAAGGAAAGACCAATAGAAAAGGGAGAGTCTTTTAGTGGTGTAACACAAGATTTGTATGATGAAAGTAATCGGTATGAGAACATAGTGCTAGATGTTGCTTGGTCAAATGTTGCAACTCACTTTGAGCACAAGGTAGAAGAGCCTCCAAATAGGGATGCCCTGAACTTTTATGAAATGTTAGAAGTTGTACATCGACTAGTAAGGACAAATGGTACTATGTATTTAGAGTTGTCATTAGCAGTAAGAATATTAAGCATAAAATCTTACTTCAACTTACCATAAAATTTCTATAATTAAACTATCCAACATATGACCATGACACACCTATTTGATAATATTATTCCTCCTAACATTTATGAAACAAGAAAGTTAGTAAAGAAATTAGGATTGGGGCATCTGAAAATAGACTGTTGTATGAAAGGGTATATATTGTTCTATAAGGAAGCTAGATTTGATAAATAATGTAAAATTTGTAGTTCATTTCAATATAAGGAACAAAGATTAGTTTGGAACAATAAAGAAGTTCCCTTCAAGAGAATGTATTATCTGTCATTAATCCTAAAGTTGCAAAGATTGTAAGCTTTAATGAAGTCAACTCCTCATCTAAGATGACATACTTCTTAAGAATTGAAGGGAAATGGACATTTTGTGTCATCTTTTGGATCGAGAAGCTTAGAAACAATTTGACCAAAAGTACTCAAAATTTGTAGTCGGTCCTCAAAATGTAAGACTTGGGTTATGTTATGATTGATTCATTCCATTCAGTCATAAAATTGCACCATATTAATGTTGTCCAATAATAGTCATTCCTTATAATTTGCCCCCAAATATGTGCATGACAACTCCATATATGTTCCTAACTTTGATCATCCCAATTCTAGAAAATCCAAAAGTAAAATTGATGTGTTCATGCAACCATTGATAGATGAGCTACTCTTTTTGTTAAATTATGGTGTTCCAGCATATAACATTTCAATGAAGAAAAAGTTTCAAATGAATGTCACACTAATGTGGACCATCGATAACATTCTTGCATATAGGATGTTATCTGGTTATAGCTAGAAAATCAGCTTACTCAATATGCATGGAATCCATACAAGCATTCTCCTTAATGTATGGGTGGAAATAGTCATGGTTTGATTATCATAGATAATTTCTACCATGTGCCCATCATTATAGAAGAAACAAGAACAACTTCATAAGAAATAGAGTTAAGAGATATTAACTAGTGAACAAGTTTTTGGTCAAGTTTGTTCTATAGAAACTTCTCTAATCAAGATGCCTAGATATAGGATGGATCATAATTAGATTAAGAGAAGCATATTCTAGGACTTTCCATATTGGCAATCCAATACACCAACACAAACTTGATGTCATGCACATAGGAAAAATCATTTTTGACAATGTTTTATACAGTGATGGATGTTAAAGGGAAAACCAGCTGCAACAATAAGGTGAGATTTGATTTGCTAGAATACTATAGAAGAATGGAGTTAATGTTTAAAGAGGTTACAAATAGAAAATTATATAAACCTAAAACTTCCTACACCTTGAGCTCGAATGAGAAAAGGGCAGTTTATAAATGGTTCAAGAAGTTAAGGGTGCTTAATGATTATGCCTCCAAATTGGATAAGTGTGTTAATGTAAGTGATGGTAAGATACTTTGTATGAAAAGTCATGATTGCCATATTTGAATGGAGAGATTGCTTCCTATTTCCTTTTCTGGACTTTAAGATCCTTTATAGAGGGCCTTAACTAAGTTGAATCAATTTTTTAGGGAACTGTGCTCAACAGTTCTATAAAAATAGGAATTGCTCTAAATAGAACAAATTATTCCTTTAATAATATGCAAACATGAATGAATCTTTCCACTAGGTTTATTCGACTCAATAAAGCATTGGCTTATTCATTCACCATTTGAGAGATTTCTTAATAGGTTGAAGAAGAAATTCGATAATAGAGCTAAACTTGAAGCAAGTATATGTGAAGCTTATTTGACCAAGGAGATAGCTTAGTTTTGTCAATATTACTTTAACCTTGATGTGTAATGGCAAAGTGCAAGAGTTGGTAGGAATGATGACTAAGGCAATGATGCAACCAGGGAGCATGTTCTTTCCATCTTCAATCTTCCAAGACATTTTGTTGGCTTCTGCTAAGAGCAATATTTGTATGATGAATAATTGAAATTAGCCATAATAAATATGCTTTTCAACTAAAAAGAAGTGGAACCATGTAAAGAGTAAGTATTTGTGTAGCTATCTTAACAAATCATTCAGTATCTTTAACTTTGATTTCATCAAATTTAGAATACCAACATCCTAAATTGTTATTACGTTTGTTCTTTGGTTGAACAATATGTATCCAAATATGCAAGATGAAGACATCGAAGTAATGATCAATGCTCAGTTTGCTTCCTAGTTTTGCTCTTTCGTAAGTATAACTAATAATTACTTTTCCTATATGACATTGTTTATAGTGGTATGATGAAATTTTGATCTAAAATTGTGTTATTTTTAGGTTCACAATCCTTTAAATGGTGTGGTCAATCAATATCTATTGGATTTAGCCTAGGGACTTCTAAGGGTGGTTAAAACATTTGCAATATATTTTGTCAATACGTATAAGTTTAACACACACTAATAGAGTCAAGGGAAAAAATAATTAACAATGGAGTATGTGTGAATGGCACAGGGAATGCCATAATAGGGGAATATGATTTATATGGCATTCTTAAAGAGATTGTACAACTTGAGTGTCTGAAAGGTGGTACTTTTCCATTGTGGTTAGTTTAACCCTATGTTAGGTTGTGGTATGAGAGTGCAACCTTAATATGACATAGTTGAAATCAAACATATAGGATAATATGCCAAGTATGATCCCTTCATTCATTACATAACAAGCAATACAAGTGTATTGTGCATCATACCCATTAACAAAAAGGTAAGCAAGGTTGGTAGGTTGTTATAAAGACCAAACTTCATAGAATGGCTAAGGATAAACACATAGTAGAATATGTTTACTATGATGATCATATATCATATACACCTTGGTTGATTCCAGTAGATGATTTAATTATTAGCTTGCATGATGAAGATGATGGATATATAGATGTGGATAGGCTAATGGATGTAAAACAAGAGGATGATGTCAACAAAGATAATGATGAAGAAGACGAATAATATTTCCATTCAATGTATGACACGTTGATTTGTTACTTGTATATATGAGTGCTAAATTACTTTATTCATATTCCAATATATATAATTATTTTCTAATTATGCCATATGTGAATATTTACAGATGACAAGCCTTAAGGATAGACAAGGAGATAGAAGACAACAGTCCTAAGGATGAGGCTCCCCCACAATTCCCCCAGCAGTAGTTCACTTGCGATGGCCAGTCAAAGTTCACCAATTATCATTCCCCCTACTACATTTTCATGCCTCCACCCATACCTACATCTAGCCAAATGGAGCAACCTGCATAGGCATCAACATAAACACAATTGTAATAGCAATAGGAGATGGAACCCTTCTCACTAGAAGAACATGTGGAAGAACTTCAACCACAAGGCTTCTAACAAAATGAAGGATGTGAAGGTTATAACACGAAAGAAGAGGCCTACTCTACTAGCTAGATCAATGATGAGGAGTGGGGCTTTTCAAGTACTAGGAGGACTCTAGATTCAAGTCCTAGTTTGAGCACAATTGGAGGAATAGGGCCTCAGATGTAGCTAGATAGGGTTCCTTCTTGCACACTAGCAAATCAATCCCTATAACAGCGCATCTATTGCACATGGTAATGTTATTTTAATTTAATGTTATCTATGCTATTTACATCGTTGTAGTTATGTTCATACCATAATCTATATTGCCCATGAAATTTTTCATGTTATATAGATAGTTGAGACTAGGGTCAAGCTGCTTGTGGATAGCTTGTGCTACCACAATCACATTCAAAGAGATGGCTAGTGTGTCTTGCCTTAAGTTGCACAATCCTATGTAAGTAGCTTCTCCTAATTTGTATTTTTGTTATTAATATATTGTATGCTTGGTAATAAAAATATTACATTTATAATTTTAAATAATTGATTATTTTAATTGGCAAGAGAATTTTAACAAAAGAAAGAAGGACTTGGCATAGACTCAAGTGTAGCCAAGTCCTGAGCGCTCCAAGGACACTACCAGTGATATGGCATGGCCAATCTGTTTGTGATTTCTTGGCAAACACAATGGGCGAGACCAAAAAGGGATGGGTCGACTAGTTAGGGTCCAATGCCACCTTAGGGACAATTGCACTGACTACTGCATCTCACACTGAGAGCATGTCATATGCTATGCTAAAATAGCTTATATGCACTAATACTAAGGTATAGCAATAGATGCAATTTATTTTTGCTTCAACGGAGCACCTTCTGCAAACTTAGCAACAGTAGTACAGCCAACATCTGTTGACTCCTCCTCTACCTCATTGTTGTCCATATGGCTACCACCAGCCTTTGACCTACAACCAACCACCTCTATTTACATGTACTCGTTGCCACCAAAGCCACCACTATAGCTAGTTCAACCACCATTAGTTGGAGATACTAGATGGCTCATTGGCCTATATCCACAACAGCATAATGCTACTTGTAATCAAGAGACTGATGATCAGTTCTTTTCTAATCTTGGGTTGTACTTATATTTTTATATTTTTATTTGAATAAAATGTTTCATACATCATTGATTGGAATAATGCAATTTATGAATTATTTTACTAATTTTATATATTTATAACTATTTGGGTGTGTCATATTTTTATTACAAATTAAATATTAATTTTTAGAAATTAGAATTAAAAATATTAAAATTAACTTTTATTACCTATTAAAATTATTTTTTAAAATGATTATTTCAATAAAAATTAAAAATAAAATTTCAAAATATAATATTAATTAAAATTTAAAAAATTATATTTATTCCATCGAATTTCTTATAATTTTTAGTGTGGAATTTTTTATGGAATCTCTGATGAATTTCCTAATGGATTGTCAATAGCTTTCAAATGGATTCCTAACGGCTATTCCAATGTATGGAAAAGAAAAAATTTCTATGAAAAAACCATCATCTCAAAATCTGTAGGAAAAATTTTTGATAATGATTTCATTGACAACTATTTCCCATAAGAAAATCTATCAAAAATATAATTTTTGACAAAAATTTCTGATAGAAATTGTGCTTTTTTTTTATTGCTTGTGACCAAGATAGAAACAATAAGATTAGTGGTTGCTATAGCTGCTTATGAAGGGAGGAACATGTACTAACT
>JANHAO010027678.1:0-10787 GCA_026873985.1 Saraca asoca
TGAGAAATCAATTGTAGAGTTACTATAAAATAAATCTGATGATTTAGAATTACTCACCAAGTCCCAAAGTGGCCATCCTCAACTCCGGCCACCGGTAGTCCCAAGTACCTGACTGGCCGAACCAGCAAAAGGGTGAGGAAAGAGAAGATTCGAGTTGATGCAAGGCTTTTCTAGCCAGAACTTACGTCGTAGAGGGAAAAAGGTACGACCACCGGTGAGGGAGTGGCCGGACCTCAGCCTGAATTGCAATGGCCAAACCAGCTCGATTCACCGGACACCGTATGTCCTCGCATACACTTTCAGAAACAACATCCCGAGGAAGAAGAGAAATACCTCGCTTCAACGAAACTCTAATAACACGCCGGAGCATGGGGAAGTAGCCAAAATTACGCCGGCCAAGCAAATGTTCCGGAAGGTTCCGAAAAAGAGCCAAAGCCAGTAAGGAAGAAGAAAACTTTTCGGGAGAAGAAGGAAGGAGGAGGGGGCCGAATGGGGGGCTCGGGCAAATTCTGGAGAAATCCAAAGAAATATCTAAGGGAACCGGCTACTTATTGGGTCGATTTCCCAAAAATTTCAATTTGACCCCTCATCTTTTCCTTATTTCAAAATTTACCCCATTGAATTCAGAACTTTTCAATTTAGTCCCTATCAAAATTTCACTTTAGTCCTTTTTAAATTTAAATTTTATTTTTAAATTTCTTTTTATTTTCTTGAATTTTTCGGGTGTTACACAAGGATGCTGAGACCACCTTATCTCGCGAAATGGTGGACCACGAGGCTATTGCATTAAATCTTGGCATTACAATTAACGATCTAACCAAGGTGAGGATTGACTTGGACCTGACTCACAAACATGCTGAACGGGTAGTGCAGCGGGCCGAGATTGCAGAATAATGAGTAGGGTTAGCAGAGCAGTGGGCAAGGGAAGTGAGGCAGTGGGCTAAGGACGCTTTAAAGGAAGTTTCCCTTGGGAAAGAGGAGGTTGCGAAAGTCAAAGTGGAGATTGCCTCACTAATTTTGCAAGCAGTAAAGAAGGTAGAGTCCAAGACCAGTGCCGCCTTCTTTTACACTCTATGGGAAAAGCATCTGGAATTGGACTTCTCCTTTTTCTGTGAAAAGGCTGTTAAGGCCATAGAGCACTTCAAGAAGAGGATTGCTAAGGCTACTTCCAGAAAGGGTGCAGGGTCTACAGTTGAGGCTCCTTCTACCAAAGGTGCTCCCCAAGGAGAAAGTGGCTCGCAGGTTGCGGAAGTTGTTAGTGACCAGGCAGCGGATGTCCCTGAAACTCCTCTTATTGACCCTTTGTCTCAAGAAGGCCCAGCTCCTTAGGCCATGACTTTTTGTAATTTTGTATTTTTGAACTTTGAAACAAATCTTCAGACTTTGTATAAATTAACTTTTTTGAAGTAACACTGAATGAATTTTTATTTACTTTCCTTGGCTTCCTTACTCGAACTCATGAGACTCGATAAATTTGTGCAAGGATGAGTACCCAGTGGATTTCTTCAATTAATACTCCTTATATAATACATCACTTGCTTCTCGTGAGAGTCTTTATTAACACTTTTATTCAGAAACGAATACAAATATAAAAATTCAAAGAATTACTTGAATGTTTACACTGATTTCTGAATAATCTTTTACAAACATTGGAGGGCACTTCATTGGTAATAACAGCGGAGATGTTCAACATTCCAAGCTCGAGGGTACTGTGTCCCATTCATGTCTACCAAATGATAAGCTCTATGGCCAATAACTCTCTTAATGAGGTATGGGCCCTCTCTGTTTGGCCTTAGGGTCCCCTTACTGGCTTTACGAGTGCCAGGAAGGATAAGACATAGAACAAGGTTGCTAGGCTTGTAACTTTAAGAGAATGAGCTCTTTCTCTTGTTTCTTTATGAGATCTAGATTCACCATAAGTAGTTAGTTATTATCCTCTGAATCAAAAGTAATCCTCCGTTATGATGCCACCTCAAGTTCTGCTAGGATCATTGCCTCACATTCATATACCATCGAGAAGAGAGTCTCTCTTGTAGCACTATAAGGTGTGGTCCTGTAGGCCTAAAGCACTTTCAGCAGCTCGTCTACCCATGCCACCTTTTTTGCCTCTAATTTTCTCTTCAAGATCTGTTTGATGATCTTGTTAATGACTTCGACTTGTTTATTGGCCTACGGATGGTCTACGGCTGAGAAACTCTTTGTAATCTTGAGATCATCGCAGAACTTAAGGAATTGCTTGCTATTGAACAGAGTCCCATTGTCAATTACAATCTGCTAGGGGACTCCAAATCTGTAAATGATATTACTTCATACAAATTCTTCTATTTTTGCAGAAGAGATCTCTGTGAACTCCTTTGCCTCTACCCACTTGATAAAGTAATCTATAGCTACCATCACATGCTTGAAATTTTCATGAGCTATAGGAAGCAGTCCTATTAGGTCCATGCCCCAAATTGCAAACCATCTACCGCAAGTAGGCTAGCAGAGCTCGAGGGATCTTCATGAATCTTTGACATTTGTTGCACCTCTTAACAAGTTCAATCGCATCCTGTTTCATTGTGGGCTAGTAGAATCTTTGCCAAAGAGTCTTTTGAGCTAAGGACAGCCCCAGCGTGGTTTCCACAATGATCGGTATGGATTTCTTCTAGGACGATATCACAATCAGGGCCATCAATGCATCTTAAAAGTCGGGTTAAGAACCCTCTTTTATATAGCACATCATCGTAGATACAATATTTCACCGCTTGAGCTCGTAATCTTCAAGCCTTAAGCTTATCCTCTGGCAGTTTGTCACTTTATAGATTGTCTAGGATTGGGTTCATCGAGGAACCTGTCATCTTGGCAATTGTTATCAAAGCATCTCTCTGTTTTATGCTCAGGGACAAGTGAAATTCTACTGGGATCACCCCTAGAAAGTCAGCATCCTTGGTTGTGGCTAGATGAGCCAAGGCATCAGTGTGCACATTCTGGGTTCATGGTATTTGGTTGACCTCATAATGCGAAAACATCCTTAGCAATTCTTGGACTTTCTACAAGTAGGTAATCATCTTTAATCCTCGAGCTTGGTACTCTCCTCGCACATGGTAGACAACGAGCTGAGAATCACTAAAAATCTTTAGCCTTTCAACTCATACCTCTTTGGCCAGTTGGAGTCTAGTTAATAAGGCTTCATACTCGGCCTCGTTGTTTGTGGCCTAAAAGCCAAACCTTAGTGCACAGAGGATTTTATGCTTTTTTGGACTGATGAGGAGCACCCCTACCCTGGCCTTTTGTTCGCTTGACAACCCATCAATGTACAGTTCTCAACTTGGAGTTTCTGATGTCTCCACTTCCTTCTGCATGGGTCCGATGAATTCTGCTATGAAGTCCACTGGAGCTTACCCTTTGATTGCTAATCTAGGTTTATATTCAATTTCAAACTGAGCTAGCTCAATTGCCCATTGAGGAGACATCTTGAAACATCTATCTTTTGTAGAACTTGCCTAAGTGGGAACTGTGTCAGTACTTCTATGCTGTGTGCATGGAAATAAGGTCATAGCTTTCTCGAGGCAACTACCAGGTAGTAGGCAAGTTACTCCATTGGCGAATACCTTGTTTTTACGTCCAGTAATCTTTTGTTCACGTCGTAAATGAGAAATTAAACCCCGCCTTCTTCTCAGATTAGAGCCACAATGAGGGCGTATTGGGATGCTCCCAAGTAGACAATTAGCTATTCGCCCTCTTTTGGTTTCAATAGAAGAGGAGCTCGCCCAAGATACTATTTGAGCTGCTGGAAGGCAATTTCACACTATTGCATCCATTTGAAGCTCTTTGCTTTCTTTAGGATGTTGAAGAAAGAGACACATTTATTCGTTGCTTTAGAGATAAACCTACTTAGCACCATGACTTGGTCATTCAGACTCTGGACATCTTTAGGCCCAGTGGGGGATCTCATGTCAATGAGGGCTGTGATTTTTTCAAGGTTTGCCTCAATCCCCCTACTGTTCACCATAAAGTCAAAAAACTTTCTAAAGGTGACCTCCAATGCGCATTTGTGCTGATTCAACTTCATTTGGTACTTTTTTAGGATTTGAAACATTTCTTCTAGGTCGTGGATATGGTTGGTGACTTACTCAGAATTTACTAACATGTCGTCCACGTACACCTCCTTTGTTTTTCCGATTTGATCTTTGAACATCATGTTCACTAACCGTTGATAGGTTACCCTCGCATTCTTTAGCCCTAAGGGCATCACTTTGTAGCAGTACAATCTACAGTCGGTGATGAATGAGGTGTGCTCTTCATCTTATGGGGCCATGGGAATCTAGTTATATCTCGAGTAAGCATCCATGAAGCTTAGGAGTTCATGTCCTACCGTTGTATTCACAAGCTGATCAATCCTTAGTAGGGGGAAGCTATCTTTCGGGCATGCCTTATTAAGGTTAATAAAGTCAATGCAAGTTCTCCACTTCTTATTTTTCTTCTTTACAAGAATAGGGTTGGCTACCTAAGTGGGATAGAGTGCTTCCCAGATAAACTTATTTGCTAAGAGTTTATCCACCTTTCATTTAATGCCTCATACCGTTCAGTAGTCATTGCCCTTCGCTTCTGACGAACTGGCTTATGGAGAGGATCAACATTTAATCTATGTGACATGACTCTTGGGTCGATCCCAACCATGTCTTCGTGGTTCCAGGCAAAGACATCAAGATTTGCTTTGAGAAATTTTGTTAGCTTCATCTTCACGGCTGGAGAAAGATTCTTTCCTAAGTTGAGGCATATTTCAGGGTTTGCCTTACTGACTCGAACTTTCTTGAGTTCTTCCATTGGACCCATCATTCCTTTGACATCCATTTCATGAGGGTTCAAGTCATAGCTTATGTCATCAAACTCATGGGTCGCGGCTCTCCCCCGGAGACCATATCAATATTCCTTCCCCTTTCCTCCATTTCGACTATGTCTTTATAGCATTGTTGGACCACTTCTTGCTCTCCTCAGACGTATCTAACTCCATTTGTGGTTAAGAACTTGATGGTGAGAGTTTTGGGTGATATGACCAAGTCTAGGTCATTCATCACTGGTCGCTCCAACACCATATTATACACTAATGGAGAGTCAACGATCAGAAAGTCAGCCAAGGTAGTGGCTTGACAGCCCAAATCTCTAAGGGTTATAGGGAGCCTGATTTGCCCTGTTGGGACTATTGCATTTCCCGTAAAGCCAAAAAAGGTTCTGGGGAAGGCTTGAGCTAGTTGGGGTTTATGCCCATCTGGTCAAAACATTGTCGGTACATCATATTTACCGAATTACCTATGTCAACCATAATTCTCCATACTTCAGCATTGCCAATCCAGGCTTGAATGACCACAGTGTTGTTGTACAGAGAATGTACTCTCCGAGTGTCTTCGCTACTAAAATTGATGCAACTGGAGCTCGTTCTGGCTTTCTTTGCTGGTCCCCTAGCTTTATCATACCTTGCTAGCAGGACATGTCTTGCCTTCTGCACATACTACTTGTGGGACCTCTTTGAAATTTCAGCAATATGTGGTCTACCGTGAATGGTGAATATGATCCTCACTGAGGGTGTCCCCTCATGTTCGAGAGTCTACTGGTGTTGATGCTGAGCTGATGAGGAGGTTGCTATCTTGAGGGTCGCGCCATGTAATCCCTCAAGTGACCTTTGCTAATGAGGTCCTCGATAGTGTCTTTGAGCGACTAGCAATCTGAAGTGTTGTGCCTGTCTTCATTGTGATAGGCATAAAATCTGTTCTTGTTTCTTCACTTAAGGGGAACCTGTAAGGGCTTGGGCCTCCCTGAAGTCCTCGTTGTCCCTCTCTGTTGCAATGATTCTCTCTGAGATGTCAGATAAATGCTGTAACTATTGTAGTAACCTTGGCGTAGTGGTCGCTTACCCCTGACCTTCTTCATGACCTGGCCATCAGAACCCCCATTCTAACCACCTCTATTGCTCCTGCCATTATTTCTCTTCTTGCCTCAATTGGAGCTATATGCCTCATCTTTCTAATTGGGCTTCTTCATGCCAAAAGTCTCCCCCCACCTTATTTCTTTGGTAACTTGATCATAAAACTCGCCCAAGTCTTTTACCAAAGACTTGTATATGCTTTCATAGAGCTTGCCGTCCTTACGGAGCCTAGCTAAAATGGTTGTAAGGATGCTCGCGTCTAAATCAAGCAATGTAATCTTCAGCAACTCATCTCTTTGCTGAATAACTGTCGCAAGGTGGCAAGACAGTGTGAGCTGCCTCTTCAATACCTTGTACTAGTTAAAGAATTTTGTTTAGCATTCATCCCAGCGATGAATGCTGCAGGTAA
Organism: Saraca asoca; assembly: GCA_026873985.1. Lineage (NCBI taxonomy): Eukaryota > Viridiplantae > Streptophyta > Magnoliopsida > Fabales > Fabaceae > Saraca > Saraca asoca. The sequence continues at coordinate 6,312 of JANHAO010027678.1, forward strand.
GAAGACTTTTGAGCCACATCCTGGGTATTTCCCTAAGTGTCATAGGGAAAACACCACATTTGACCAGTGGGTTTGTAGTTTGGAGGTCCATTTGGATATTAAATATGTTTAAATGGTTGCAAGGGTTGGTATCCCCATTGTATGGCAGGATGTTAGGAACTTTGAATCTTTAGGGAAGGAGATCTATTTAGATTTCCTGAGTGAACGGTATCCCTTCCTTGTAACAACCTTGGTTGCTCTGAGCCTTGAGTCTTTTTTCTAACTCCTTCACCCTCTAGAGCAGCTCGTCAATCACTGGGTCCTAAGTCTCAGACCATTAGTTGGTGGTATGATGGCTTCGATCATCTTCCTAATCACGAAAGTGGTGATCCGAGGTTTTGTACTTTCTGATGTGCCCTCAACCTGATGAATGACGATCTAAACTACGCTTTCGATTGGTCCTAGTCAGGCTTCTTTCTCGTTACAAGCTCTTAGGTCACTGATCATCTTCTTCATCATCCTTATGGACTCGATGAACTTCTGATCTCAACTGTGAGTTGGATGAGTGGACAAAACCAACTCGTTGACGCTCTTTTCTAACAACTTTCTTTAGTTGGGCCCGGGCTGTTGGGATCCTCCTCTAGGCGCAACATCCTCAATTTGCCTATGTGCACCCTGGGCTTGTGCTTGAGCCAATGCTCTCTCACAGTGTTTTCAAGCATTTCTTAGTGCTAGAACAATACTTAAGCTCCATTGGTGTCAAAGGCAACAAGTTGATAAAGAGTGAAAGATGTCATACCAATGGTAGCACATGTTGTTAGGGTGGTAAAAGTACCTGTCGCAGGGAAGACTGAGCCTCCAGCTAGTAACGTTTCTTTTTGTTGCTGTACGTGACCATCAGGTTAGCCAGTGACAATGCTAGAGCTTCTAGTGGTTCTTCCTCTTGCCATTGTAACCAGACAATAAACCAAAGAAAGAAAGAATGTAGTTGGGGGCCCTTCCTCTAGCACCAAGATGTTGACGGTAAAATTTGATTTAGTGAACCCAAATCTTAATCAACATAAACAGTCCGTCAACACCCTAAACTGCAAGCTGATGATACCAATTATGACAAGAAAAAGAATGAGAAGTAGGAAGAATAATAGATATAGAAGCTTTTATCGTGGTTCGACTAAAGCTAGTTTGACCGCTATGTCCACTGTGATTTGTATTAGCTTTGTGTGGTAGTTTCTTTATGCAGTTCAACAAAGTTATAATATCAGTGCTCTTTCACTATTTCAGCAAAGTATCTACATGCAATTGTTCTTCCTTACTCACAATGATATATCCCTCCCTTATTTATGGAAGTTGGGAGGGCTACAAGTGTAATTTGACAAATAGTAAAATGATTATTTTCGTCATTGTGGGCAATAAATGCTTCACGGGTAATAAATGCTTGGCATTTTGTTGTCGAATTTTGGAGGTTGATAGGTTGGTTTTGGGGGATGAATTGCCGATTGGGAGAATATACTTTTGGGTGCTGACTAGACCCCGATGTTCCATACATAATCCTTGAGACAACTTGTTGGGCAGAATGAACTCGCATTGGGCTACCTACTGCCTGTGTTGGTGGGTTTAACGAGCTGGTCCAAACAGGTTCCCTGGAACACGACTGGAGCAACATGCTTCGCTTAGCGAGATGGAGTTCGTCCTTGACGAGTTAGAACCTATCTCGGTCTCGTTTCATGTCTCAAGCTCGTAGCTAGCGAGCCAACATCGCCATTGTGCGACCTCTGTTGAGTGACCTCCAATGTTGGATGATTTGGACTGTTTCTAGCTAGACTTCGACCGGCCTATTTTGCACTATCGGGAAAATACTCATAACATTAATTAATTAAAATTAAAACAAGATTAATTGTGATATTAATTGACATAAATTAATTACAATAAAAATGTTTAAAATAAATATAATTAAGAAAATAAGTTATTTAGTCATTCTTCGATTAATTTATACTTGGCTTATTAATAAAAAATTATATCAGTATTCCTAATTATCAAAATATAAATAATGATGTTCATATGTGATATGCCTACCTAATATTTTCTTTTATTCACGAGGTAAGGCGACAGGAAAGCCGCGAGATTAATCAATACTGAATTCCTTATCCATAATTGCCATCAGGTGGTAAAAGGGAAAAAGAGGCAGGGAACCCAATATACGTTGAATTTAATAGAAGTCATTGGATTCATATTCATGTGAAAATATATGGGCTAACCAACTTATAAATCTGAAGCAGAAATCACTTGAAAGTTATTTTTTGAATCGAACCAATTCATATATAATGATTCTATATATGCTTTCGTCAAGTTAATTGAAATTTGAAATAATTTTGTTTCATGGGCTTTCGGCCTTGATGTTGACTTTGAATTAGCCTGTCATCTTAGCTCTAGGGCTGAAACCAACTACTACTAGCTTAGTGATGGTACATGAATATTTTTCAGACAAATTCTCACGTAAATGGTTTCAATCATTAAATTTTTTTGAGTCCAAATATAATGGTGGAAACATGGTGTGTGAGAACTGTATTTATATTATGCATTGTGCATCCAGCTTTGCTTCATTCATATATTTTTCCTTCTTGATTGACAATCTTAAAAATATCAAGGTAAACTACAAATAGCCCAATTAACTAAGATTTAATTTCACATAACCTCCTTTAAAATTTTAAATCTTACAAGTAACCCTTTGAAGTTATCAAAAAATTGAAAACACTAAAATTTCAGTTTAAAGAAATTAGAAAGTGCAGAAAAGTCACACATGTAATTATTTTTTAGTACAATAAACTCAAAGTAGTAAAGGAAAAAAAAAACACATTGCTCACTTCTCTTGAATTGAATTTTAACAATAATTTATTTAAAATATTTGTCTTCAGTAATGACCTAAATGCATTAAAAACTCAATCCCTAGTAATAATTTAGCTCAGAAAAAAATTTACCCGCAAATTGGTTAAATTCAGATAAAAAACAGTTAAAAAGATTCAATGATGACTTACATATGCCTTTTTTCTATTTTTTAATTGAGATTTTAACATTTTCAAATTTTTAAAAATTATAAAAAATTATTTGTAGAATTTAAAATTTTAGAAGATTATGTAACACTAAACTTTATTTTACGGGATTATTTATATTTTGTCCAAAATAATATCAGACTCATGAACACATATGGACATATCATCTCAGATCAGTTCAATCACCAAATAATGATAAATTAGTTTAATTTATCTTAATTCTCTTTAAAAGATGTAGACTTAAAAGTTTTGAAATTTCTGTTTTTTCTTCTCCAAAAATTGATATTTATGTATGTAGTTATCTTTTTTTCTCTTGATCGATTCTTATTAAATTCACCTTTCCATAGATATAATTACTAGAATTTTACTATATAAAAACCTCATACGTATTGTATCATGAAGAAAAATCAAGAGAAAAGATTACAATATAATGTCTCGCATATGTCATTTAGCATAAAACAACATCATCGAGGAATTATTTCATACATTGCATGCATGAGTTACTTCCAAGACAGCATACTTACAATGCCACTAAAATATAATTTTCAAAAGGCAATAAACATAGGATTTTAAGATTTCAATAAAGCTTGTAGTAAATAAATAACAGTTTGCATCCCAATTGACATTTTCGATGGAGAGAAAACCACTATCTTATCAAGGAAAAAACAAATGCATTGTAAAGAGACGTGGAGTAAATATAAGGACATGGTTTTGGATTTATTGTATTTACGACAAACTAGAAATCTAGAATGGCACAAAAATTCAAAATAACATGTATGTAAATTACAAAGATATTCTCTTGTCTCCACATATAATCTTCTTATGTCACATCACTAAGCAGCTTTTATTTGAGGAACAACTTATAAAGCACCAAAACCTATCGATTTTGACACTATTATTTTATAGTAATTAACCGACCAAATAGTGTCCCTTCTGATTTTCTTTCCATAGTATCTTAATTAATTTGCATGAACATTCAGAGACTTGGAATAAAATTAGTTATTATTTTTTGCAATTCCAAAGATTTTCCAATTTCACATTGTCTCCGTGCGGCTTTGTTGTCGAGTCTCCGGCACCTCATCACCTGTGGCTGGGGTGAGTTCAGTTTCTCTATCGTCCTCGCCGGAGATTTCCTCCAGAGACCGCCCTCTGGTTTCCGTCACCAAGAATGAACAAAAAAACCCTGCCATGTTTGTCACGGCCAAAATATACATTGCTTTCCTGATTTTCTTCACGTCACCATCCTGAGTATAATTCTGCAACCCAAATGCCCCAATCATTGCACCGGCTTTCCCAGCCGCCGCGCTGAGAGCATGACACGTGGACCTCACCCGTGTTGGAAATAGCTCCGCTGGCAGCACAAAGGTTGTGCTATTGGGACCAAAGTTGGCGAAGAAGAATGTTAGCCCATATAGCAAAGCGAAAAGGTTTTTGTTTTCTTCTTTGAGGT